>MU223175.1:1147001-1173162 GCA_018584345.1 Thuja plicata | reverse complement strand
AATGGACATCCAAAGTTATATTATAAGTCATTGGATAAATAGAGTTTTTCTGCAAGTTGCATGCAACAACTATTGTCTTCTTTAATATTCATCCTGTAGCCACTATGTGAAATTCATCCTGTAGTCATCCTGCAGCCACTGTGATTGAGTAGTCAACCTGCAACCACTATTTTATGACTGAGAGGTTATCCTCTAGGAACCACTATGTGACTGAGAAATCATTCTGCAGCCACTGCTATGTGACTGAACAATCATCCTACAACCACTATTGTGTGACTGAACAATCATCCTATAGAAACTACTATGTGATTCAAAAGATAACTTGCACCAAGTATGAGGACATCTACAACTACTGATATTAAATATGCAACACCCTTGGAGGGACCTAAATATTTAGCAATGAAGGGACCTGTACTTTCAATTGTTTTCAAAATTTGAAGCTTCCCACAACAACACAAATGGTACTACATTTATGATTTCTATTTATTCATAATATTTATCATTTTTAGTTTTTAATTATCTATGCATTGCACTTTGTTTTTCAATTGTCATTATTGTAATTATATGCTTCATACATACATTTTCATTTGAGGACAAATAACCTTTAAGCTGGGGGGAATAAGTGAATACCTTGTGTTGTTGTCATAGAACATAGGAGGATGACCTTGCCTACACATTTTTATACTACATCCTATATTCATGGTGATTTTATTGCATGAATCTATTGACTTTCATATGCCATTGTTTTCTCAAAATGACAAAAGCTAAATGCAAGATTCAAAGTGACAAAGGATAGAATTGTTTGGGGGCAGCTGTGAAAAAATAAGAATGATAAAGTAAAGAGAAACAAAAATAGAATGTCTTATAAAGAGATAAAAAAGGGAAGAAAGTATGACATTGTGAAGTGTTAGAGATGGAACAAAGAAATATTAAGAAGACTTAAAGAGACAAATTCATGGGATTTCATGCTAATAGCTTTCATGTCTAACCAATGTCTATCCCCTGCTTGAGGACAAGCAGGATTTCAGTTTGGGGGAATGATGAGCCTATAAAATTTCATATTTATATTCCTTGTCTATAAAACTTTAACCTATGTTTACAATATCTTCCGAAGTCATTTCCATACATTACCCTTATTTATGAAGCATTAACTATGATTAATGATTTATTGATTAGCACTTGCATGTCTAGCTAGTTAATGATGAATTGTGATAAAATATTGTGATAAATGGTTATTATTAAATATTAAGTGTTTTAAGATGATTAACATGTTTTTTTTGAGATATTTGAGTCGTTCATGCAGCTGGAAACAAGGAGAAGCAAGTTGACACTTGTCAATATTCAACAGTTGTTGGAAATGAAGAAAAAGTCAACACCCAGTTTCAGAATAATGAGCATATCTCCCACATTTCTTAATGAATTCCAGATTTTCTTAATGATTTGGAAAGATAAGAAGGGAGAGGAAAAACCCTTTTGATTATTTGAGTTAACTTACATTAGTTAATGAGAAACACATGTTTTAATGTGACTATAGAAAAAGTGGCAACAGAAAAGACAGTAGAAAAGGTCAAAAACAAGTTTCAGTAAAGCGGGCATATCTGACTCAATTATTAATGAAATCCAGAATTTATTAATGATTTAGAAAGAGGATAAGGAGGAGACAATTTTTTTTTGACCATTTGAGTTAATTCACAACTTCATGAGATACACTCATTTGAAGTTGACTAAGTAAAAGGTGGTGAGTTTGAAAGCAACAATTAAGGAATGACTTCTAGTTTGATTTGAACTCCTCCATCTCTTTTTTATCTTGTGGATCTAAATTTTTTGAAGTAATAAAATAGTGGAGTAACTTTTGGTAACAATAATTTATGAGTCCTAAATAATTATGGCATGTATTTATGCACATTTTCAGCCATATGTATATTTTCATGTTGTAAGAGTTTGAAGTGGATTAGAACACTCTCAAGTCACTCCAGTTTTTTCTTTATTAGTTTGTTAGGGAATAAGTAATCTCCTTGATGTTGTGGGAGAAATGAATTTTTTCACAAATTTTTGAGTTTGTAATTAATCCATCTCTCAAGCCTCATGTATATATATGAGCTCTTGCTTGAGTTGAGGGGATATAATTAAGGAGTATCTAGTTTGTGCTAAGTCTTGTTAGTAGTGTCTTTGTTTAATCAAAAAGTTTGATATCAGTTGATATAGTCATTTTGATTTACAATAAGAATATGATTTCATAAATTGAGCTTGTACATTGAATATTGAATACTTATAGCTAAGATTGTAGCTACTCAAGAAAAGGCCACTTGAGATACTATGACTCTATAATTGTTTAGAGTAGTTTAGATTATAGTTCAGATGCTTAGTGTTCAGTAATGTGTTGTTTGAGATTAGTTATGTTGCAATGATGTTAATTCTAGTAGTTTTGTACCATCTACAACCACTATTGTAGCAATTTACATAGTTTCCTACAACCATTATTGTGCAGTCTCCTGCATCCATTACTATGCAGTTTGATTCATTTTCAGCATTGTTAAGTTTTTAGTTTTGCAATGATAGAATAACTCAAAGGATCCCATAGTGCATGTACTTTGTAGATTCATTTCAAGTATACATCCTCAGGTTGATAATTTAATGAGACTTCATGTTAAGGAGGATAACTACTCGGTAGGATGTCCAATCCCAGAGTCATGGTAATTGCCTAGTTTTTTATACCTTTATGAAGTCCAACAGTGTGTCCTTCCACTTTGATCTTTCCTCCTTCAATAAGGTCTTGGATGACATGTTTAAGCTTAAGTAAATTTTTAGTCTTGTGTCCTTTTTTATATGAAAGACATAGTAGGAATTATCATCCTACCACCTTGGTTTGACTACTGGTTCCAATGGATTGGAATCTAGAATTGTGAGAACCTTGTTGTCTAATAGTATTTTTAAAATAGTCTCAAGAGGCTCTCCCAATAAAGTGAATGTTCTTTGAGCTTTTGAAGTCCATTGTCAACCCTTGCTATTATCATTGTTTTCTTTGGGTGTGGGAGGTGTTACCTTGGCATCTTTGCTTGCTTGCATCCTGTTAGTCAGATTGAATACCTCAGGTTTAGGATCAACATTGGATGCATCTACTATGCCATCATTGACAAAAATTTTCTTTTTCTTCCACCATTTAGGCTTGGAGTTGGAATTTTTTGATTTTTCACTTTGAAGAGTGATCTCCCCTTTTTTTACCATTACTTCTTCGATACATATGGCATTTTTGATAATCCTATCAAAGCTGGGTGAGTCTTGAATTTGCAATGCATAGTTCAATTCAGGGATCAAGTTATTAATGAAGATTTCTATTTTTTCAGAATTGGGAATAGCTCTTGAGTATCGGGCAAAGATTTTCCTCCATCTTTGAAGGAACTATGTAAATGATTCACCAGTCTTTTGTTTAGTATTACATAGATCCATCATAGTCACATCATGTTGGATGTTGTAGGAGTAATGTTGAATAAATTATTGAATCAACTCCTCAAAAGTCTTGATCTTAGGTGTTAGTTTTTAGAACCATTCCATGGCATTGCCACCTAGGCTTCCTGGAAAGAGCCGTGTGAGGTAGTTAGGTTCATGCATGTATTCAATGCTTAGAGCACATAATTCTTTGACGTGATCATGTGGGTTAGTTTCTCCTAAATACTTGTCGTATTTCGGTCTTGCCATGTTAGGAGGAAACGAGACCATAGTAATAATCTTGTTAAAAGGAAATGGATAAATGGTGTCCAAAGAGTATTTCATTTTAGGCTTTTCCTTTCCCTGTTTGAGCATCATAAGCTTAGTTTTCATTAAAGTGAGTTTCTTAGTGAGAATGGATATAGGAGTTGGCACTTCTTTTTCTTTTACCTATTTGACATCATAATTTGGGGGTAATTTTACGCTGGTGAATACTAGGTGGAGAAATTATTTCTCTTTATCTTCGCTAATCATTTTCTCCATCATCTTTTGGAATTTCTTTCTCTATTTGAGTTTTTTATATTCTTCTTCAGTGATGTCTTCCTCACTGCCTGATTCAAATATAAGATGGCCAAATGTGGGTTCTTCTTCTTCATCACTATCTTCGTGCTTTTGATTTTTTTTTCTAATATTCTTCAAAAGCCTTACTCCATTTGCAAGTGTTTCTGTCTATTTCTAGAGAGTCTAAACCAAGTAGGGAACTATGAGATGTTTCTCCTTGAAAGTGTAGTGATTTAGGAAATACCTTTGATCCTTTAGATATGTACTTGTTGCATCTTGTGTTAACCATGTAGCTGGGTCTCAACTTTTTGTCAAAGTTTCCCAATAGTGTCAGGTAGTATCTTGAATCGTTCAAGTGAGTGTGTTTAGGTGAAAGTATTATTTTTATTTTGATGAAAGTAAATGATTCCAGTGTCAGAGGGTTAGAATTCCCTGATAGTGAGCTAGGAATCAAGTTGTTGTAAAAAGTGGATAGACCACACATATTGAGACGGACTGCGGGAAACTGACAGGACATGCAAAGTAGACATTTTAAAAAGTGTTAACACAACAACATGGAGACTAGAAAAGACAATAGGGATAGATTAAAGAGCCAAAAGGGTATCCAAATCACCTGAGAATTCCTGAGAAACTATTCTACAAGTGCCCACTATCCTAGATGCAAGCTACCACATGCGAGCCAGGAAATATAGTATGTGAGCTACTCATGACCCTAGATGCAAGCTTGAACCCTAGAAGTGATGATGTGTTGACCAGATGTGAGCCAAGATACTAGATGCGAGCCATGATACCAAAAATGAGCCAGGAAAGATGGGATGCAGTTTTCTGATTTCTTTGTCAGATTTGGTCAATTTTGAAAAAGGTGTCTTGCAAGTGCATGAAGTTCATTCGATTATGGATTACATTCTGAGACCTGTCGGTGAGTGAAAAACACATGTGTAAACCAAGGTTTGAAATTTGTTTCTTGTTTTGAAGTGTTATATTTTTAGTGAGCTTTTAGACACGTCAAACAAATTTTCTTTGTTAGGAGGGTGAAACAGGCACACATCTTATCCCTATTTTCTAGGTGGAGGATGAAAATCCTTGCTCCTTGACTTAGATACACAGTCAAATGCTAATCAAAATAAAACCATCAACAAGTCTGCAATGGCTCTAGTCATGATGTTGTATTAGCTGACTCCAAATGCAAGTGAGGGAACGATATGATGAGTGTCTTGGGGCAATTAATTTTTGCCTTGCACAAGGATTATCACCCTTTCGGGGGTGAATCAAGAATTATTTTAGTTTAAGTGTTGTTTATGATTGGGCATTTGAAACCATCCCCCATAGAATTTCACAAGGAAAAATTGAGGTGTATAGCCCTATGAGTACTTAAGCCTATGTAGTCTTGTAAGCAAGATTCAATCGGCTCCGCTCTACACATACGCAAGCATGTTCAAGGAATAATTTCAAAATTCTAGGAACAAAATAAATTCTATCTTTCAAGGCTTTAGCCTACGAGGAAGCAATAATTTATAGTGAGTTGGAAGGATTGGCGTAAATCCTGTCCTCACTTGGGTCATTCTTGGGAGATTCTTTCCTCAACTGGTAGTCCCTTTATTTTTAAATAAGCTTACAAAGGATTGGCAAGTGTAGGACATCTATATTTCTGATTCTTCCAAAGAAGAAGATCATACTCTCCTAATCCATGTCATTTTCTCCCAAAATAGTTTCAAGAAAATAGTTCGTTCCCTCAACCAATGTTGTGCTCAATTTAAGATGTTCCTATTTTATGGAAAACATAATGCTTGAAAGTAAATTTGTGTTGTTCAACTAGCCACAATATTTAAATGATTTTCTTGTTCAATTTCTGTCCCAAAGAATAATTAAATGATGTACTTGTTCATTTATCCCACAAATTCAGTGCTTTGAGTTGTTCATTTACTGATCCAAAAGAAATTTAGTTTTGTTTTCTTGGTTGAGTTATCTCCAAATTCTTTTCAACTCATAAACTGATGTGTGAATTTATGATTTTCCTTAAAAAGAAAAGAGAATAGTCCTCTAGTCAGTTTAGTAGAAGATTAGAAAATGTAATTTAGTATGAAAAGAATGAAAAGAAAAGTCAAGACAGGGGTTGGGCAACCTGGAAAATCACGTTAGTATATTCTTTGTTCAAATTCAAAAAAAATCTTTGATAGGAACCTGCAAACACTAGTTAGGCTTCTTTAAAAGACAAAAACCAAAGTGATCAAACTGTTAGAGGTTAGGCAATGAAGTACACAAGATCTTTTTTTTTTGATGAATAGTGCCTTTTCCATTAATAAAATATCAAAGTTACATATCCACAAAAAGGGGCAGGGGGACATAAGAATCACCCCACAAAGTTCACACGGCCAAGCCAGAAAGAAAGCACAACTATTCATAAAAAAAATAGGCATATAGCCATTATGCAGCAAGAGTAGTGGCAGAAGGAGGAGGATCTTTATCATCAGAACCCCACACATTATTGGGGTTAATAGGAGGGTCGGGAAGAGACCACCCATCATCTTCAACTTCTTCTTTTTATTTCTTTTCCACCCTGGGTGGTGAAATGGCCAAAGCTAGGCGGGTAAACTTTGAGGAGGTGGTAGGAGGCCAATCATAGCCATGACGAGAACCAGGAGCATCAGGAGGGGCAGATTGAGCTGGAGCTAGAGTCCACCCAAAAGAATAGCAAGGAAGAGAAGCTAAGCAGCGTCTCCATCCATTGCTGCCACCTCTTGGAGAGTGGTGGCAGGGTGCTTGTGAACATGGGGTGCATGAGCGGTGTGCTAAAGAGCTGCACCCATGGTGGTGGCCTCTGGGAGGAGTACCTTCAGCATAAATGGCATCAGGAGGAACCTGTGCAATAGTACAGGGAGAAATGCCCCAATGATTGAGTAGCTCCTATAAGTGAGCCACTTTGAGAGCCATTTTATTGGCCTAAACTCTAATCTGCATCATAACATTATTACAAATGCAAGCTTTGTTATACAGAGAAGCATTCGTATGAAGAAAATTGTGAGAAAAAATAATAGCATTCCTATCTTTCCATAATGCGAACAAAATCTCCATCCTGAAAGTATGCCAAATCTGGGTAAAATTGGAGGGAAGTCTAGAGGAATCTCCTAAGACAATCATGTGCCAAGAGAAAGGCTCAGGCCGAAAAGGTTTGAAGAAATCGTGAATCCACTACCAATACTGTTGAGATTGCCTACAAAACTAGAAGATGTGCAAAAAAGATTTAGGGTGACCACAGAAGGGACAATGAGGGTCTTGAACACCCAGATGATTAAGCCTAGGGCCAACTAGGAGCCCTTGATAAAGTAGACACCATGCAAAAAGAGCTATCTTAGGCTTCATAATGGCAGCCCAAATGGTTTGAAAGTGAGAGCTCCAGTGAGATGTGGAGGAATGAAGATGCCATCTTTGATTAAGGGTATCCACCATCGATAGATGAGGAGATAACCACCTATAGCCCAGCCTTGGCTTATAATTACTGAAAGGCATGGCAGGATACCATTTCCAATCCTTCTACCAAGGCCTCATAGATTGAATGCCAATTTTATGAAGCAAGTTGGCAAGAATCGCAGAGACCAAAAGATCAAAAGTCTAGCGATCAGAATGAGCCAAATGATACTGCACTTGCATATCCTCCCATGATCAGAGACCCATAGAGGCTCTAGAGAAGAGGTCCTTGGGAGTTTAGATGCCACGTTTGAAAAAATGTAGAGCACTAGCCCCTTGAGTCTTGGCCAAAGGGATGCCTTGAATAGAAAATAATGGAGACCACTATAGGCTCTGCTAATTGAAAGAAAGGCCATTGCAAAAGGTATCACCATCCCATCAGAGCCAAGGATTAAAAGCTTCCTAAGCTTTTCAAATGCTCTTGATGATGAAGGTACCCTAAATTTGAACAGGTTCTTTCATAGTGAGTAAGCTCTAGAGACCAATGCCCTTCAAAGCCAGTGTGTGAACTGGGAAACTTGAAGAGATGCAGTGCTAAACAAGAATTTTCCAGGCCTTATTACTAGTAAGAGCATGGATAATCCACTTCACATAGAGAGCATGACCCTACCTCTGAGTGGAGAGAAGGCCAAGGCCGCCTAAGTCACGAGGAAGGCAACAAAACTCCCAGGCAACCCTATGAAAACCATGGTCGTCAGCACTAGAGGCCCAAAGAAAATCTCAGAGAAAATGCTCCAGCTTGAGGTAAGAAGCCTTTGAGGGAGCCCAACAAGAGGAGTAATAGACATGAGTAGCAGCCAAAACTTTGGAACAAATCTAAAACTTTCCAGTAAGGGAAAGAGGCTTACAGATCCAATATTGCAGCTTTTTTTCAATCTTGGTAATTACAACATTCCATAAATCCATAGAGGAGCCATGGAAAGCAAAGGGAATGCCCAGGAAATGAAAGACTTCCCCATGTTGAACCCATTTCTATCCAAAATTGTTAAGCCAGGTAGGGGCTGGAAGAAAAGACTGTCTGAAACAAAGGGTTTTAGACCATTGAATACCAGATCCAGAGGCTTGACAAAAGGTGTCCAGGCATTGCAAGGCATTGGATATGTTCTCCTCATCCTCAATAAGAGTGAGAAAGGAGTCATCAGCAAAGTGGCCATTAACAAGCTAGGAAGAGGAATCATGAAGGGAAATTCCACAAATGAAACCAAAGGAGACAAAGTTGGCAAGCAAATACCTAAAGCCTTCAGCAACAAGAACATATAAGGTAGGAGCCAGTGGAAAACCTTGCCGGATGGATCAAAAAAGCCCAAAAGTATCAGATTGGGACCCATTGATGGCAATGCAAGCAGAGGCATCACCAAAAAGCATTTCCACAAACTGCAAAAAGTGAGGACCGAACCCAAGAGCTTGAAGCATAGCAAGAATAAAGGGCCATTCAATGCGGTCATAGGCTTTAGAAATATCAATTTTGAGAAATAGGGTAGCCTGCTTAGAATGGTGAGCCCATTCCATCCCTTCCTTGATAGCAATAATGTTGTCAAGAATATACCTGGACTTAATAAAACTAGTTTTCTCAGGGCAGACAATAACAGGAAGGAGATGTCCTATTTTAAGAGCTAATGCTTTGGCAATTATCTTGTAGGAGACGTTCAACAAGGTGATGGGCCTCCAATTGCAGATATCCTCTAGATCACCAGACTTAGGTATGAATTTGATATTTCCTTTATTAATTAAAGTGCCCAAACATTTATTGTGAAAGGCCTTGAGATAGACTTTGTGTAGGTTAGGACCAACAACATCCCAAAGATGTTTGTAGAACTCATGGGGGAAGCCATCACATCCTGGAGATTTATCATTGGCCATTGAGAAATCTGCTTCTCTGAGGTTAGAGATGGTAATTAATTTCTCACAAAAGGCATGCTACTCGACCACTAGGAGGTTTGGAGTAACAGCTATACAAGCCTTTAGAGACTCTTCCCGTACCACAGAATTACCTTGTGAAGCAAACACTTGTTCATAATATTGAACAAAAGCTTGCAGAATGGCCGAAAGCTCTATAAGAGTGTCAGATCCTTGCTTAATCTTTTGAATACCAATATTGGTATGACGGGCTTTGAGAGCATGAAAAAACTTCTTAGAGGCTTTATCACCCACCTCCAAATAGCGGAGGCAAGCTTTGATTTGAGCTCCACAAGTAGCATAGGCATCTACAATCTACTTCTCATGACAGAGTTGGGCCAGCTCAAGCTGGAGAGTAGAATCAAAGGGATTCGATGCAAGCAAATTAGCAGCATTGCGAAGAGCCTTAGTGTTAGCTTAATAAGCATGCTTTCTGTAACAAGCTAACTGCCGGCCATAAATGTGAAGAAATCTAGCAGTGCGGGTAATGGTGTCATTCCACCATTCAATCCAACCAAGATGAGTGTGGGGCCAAGGCTCTAAATTCTAGACTTGAAGAATGTGAGAAATAGTGGAGGTATGCATCAGCATAGATGTGTTGAGATAAAACTACGTTTGGGCAGCCCTTACGGCAGAAAATTGCCAAGTGATGGAGAAATAAATGGGGAAGTGGTCTGACAAGGTAACATCAGTCAGAGGAATGAAAGGTAGGCCTCCATCTTCAAAAAAAGAGAAAAAAGATTGAGTCATTATCATAGAACGATCTAGCCTCTTAAATATATGGTCAGAGCCAACTCTAAAATTGGACCAAGTATGCCAAACCTCACCCTACTGGCGGCAGTTAGCATTGGGATAAAAAAGGCCCAATTTATTTCACATGTGATACCAAGCTTCTCTCTCTCCAACTATCCAACAAAAAGGTGTAATTCCTTCCTTTTTAGAGGCCAGCTCAACCATATTAAAATTCCCACACATAATGCAAGTTGCAGGAGGCAGATTGTCTGCCAGCCAGTGCCAAAGTTGAGATCTTTCGACAGCATCATTGGGGGCGTAAACATTAATGACACCAAAAGAATGATTATGAAAAGAAAGCAAAATCTAGGTGACACGCTGCATCAGATCAGAACCATGAGCAATAAAAAAAGAATGAAGGCGAGGTGTCAGAATAGTAATAACACCACCTTTACCAGCTTCATGCTGAGAAGAAATACAATGTCGTCCGACCATATGACACGACAGATAGAGTTAAGAAGAAACCCAAAGATCTTAACCTCCTTTAAACATAACATGTCCAGACTGTGAAGTCTATAGAAGGTATCCCACACATATTACTTTATGGAGAGGTCAGTTAGACCTCGCACATTCCATGACAAAAAATTCATAAAAACTCTTGCATGGTTTCCTCGTCCCCAAGAGAGGAGAAGCTATTCTACAAGATCTTTAACCAGATGCAATCCTAAAAACACAATATGCGATACCATATACCAGATGCAAGCTAGAATGACCAAAAATGACTCTGGACTTGCAAATTGGGAGGATAGATTAGTGAAAAATGAAGTTAAAATGAGGCCAAATCCAGAATCAGGCCCCACAGTAGGCGCCAAAAATGTGTGTGTTAAAATGTGCACGTGTTCCTTGCAACTAGACACTTCAATAGATCATTGCATTAGTGGAAAACATGGTTAGAAGAGAATATAAAGCACTAAAATCAACCTACTGCTTTCTAACTAACAAGAGTATGATAAGAAACATAACATTCCTCATATTATGCTACTATCAATGACATATACGATTTAGCATGAAAGATTTGAGTTAAAACAAACTAAATGATAAGTAAACATGCATATTTAACTCTAACAATGAACATAATAACAATACATGAACATGAAAAACTAAATGAAACATGAATCTATATGAATCCTAACAGCATAACAATGCATTTTCAATATAAATTATGGGCTTATTTGTGCTCAAAAACCTCTTTTATTTATAGAAGAATGAGGAGAGAGAGGGGGGACAAGGTGCATTAATGGAGTTGTAAAACTCATTAATGAGGTGTAAGAGGAGTAAATGCCAAAGTCATTAAATAAGCATGGGCATAAAAGAATCTTCATTAATGAGGCATTAATGAAACCATTTATGAGGCATGGGAAGGGTGTAAGAGGCAAGATTGAGAAGGTGGACTTGGAGAGAGTCAAGCTTGAGAAAGTTGACTTTCTCAAGTGGGTTGAGTCCTTAATCATTCCTTAATGGAATGTGACAACATTAGGAGGTGGGTTAGGATAGAATTAGGATTAGAATTAGATTTAGCAAGGGTGAAAGGGTTGGGATAGGTTCAAACCCATGGCCAAAGTAGTTGAAGTGGGTTAGGTTGGGGTTTAGAGGAATATTAATGAAATGAATAAAACTTATTTGATTCATTCAAAAATAGAAATATTAATTATTTAAGTATTTTAATTTCTTTTTAATAATAAATATGACTATAGCCAATTTAATTAAATTAATTAAGCTAGGGGAATAGGATCATTTGCAAGTGATCAGACACATTGAGGTTTAATTAATTCCTTTATGATTAAATACTATAGCCATGTTTTGAATTTGATTTGTTTTAATTGGTTTGAATTGATTTGAATTGTATGGCTATAGTAGTTAATATAATTTAGTGATAAAAATCACCTAGGACATTAAATCTTATTTAAAGATGAATTATGCCAATGCAACATTGTCGTGACATAATTGGGGGTATGATCACACTTAGGGAAAATAGGGTCTATGGTCAGAGCAAACAAAATCTAGGTGGTTACACAAGCCTTTAAAGTGGAAGATAAGTTTAAAAAGAAGTAAGATTCAAACAATAGAGGAGGAAGAGACAATAGAAGCCAAAGAGGAGGATTTAGAGGAAGGAATTTTGAGGCAAAAATTTAGAGTGAGTCCAAACTCACTGAGAATCAAGGAGAATCCAGTATCACAAGAAGTGGTTACAACCGAGGAAGAGGTTCAAACAACAGTTCAAGAGGAAAAAATAGTAACCAGTGAAGAGGATCGTATTTCTATTCAATGAAGTGCTACAAGTGTCAATAATTTGGGCATCCTACCTATAGGTGTCATGATATGGGTTCTACATCACAAGGAGGAGAGAAAAGAATCAATTATGTGCAAGAAGAGTCTTCTAACAACATGACAACAAAAGTCTCTCTAGATTCTAAGATAGGGGAGAATTTGATGATTCACAGAGCACTCCTCAAAGAGCCCATCAAAGAAGAACCAAGCCAAAGAAGATATTTGTTTATATTCAAATGCAAGGTACTTGATAAGGTTTGTAAATTTATAATAAATTCTTTTTCTACTGATAACATAGTCTTTATGTAAGCTATTGGAAAGTTAAAGTTGAAAAGGATTCCTCATACTAACCCTTACATAGTTAATTGGTTGAATAAATATTAACATGTATTAGTTAATGATCAATATTGGGTGGAATTTTCCATAGGGAGGTATAAGGACCAACTTTTGCATGATATCCTATCCATGGATTCTTGTCATCTATTGTTGGGTAGATCTTGGTAGTTTGAGAGAGCTGCAGTGCATGATGGAGTGAAGAATTCCTATTCCTTTAAGAAAGATGGAGTGACTTTCAAGATACAGTCAATCTTGGAAGAAGGTCAAGTGAAGAAAGGGGGTCCTAACATACTAGTGGTAGGAGAGAAAGAATTCTTGAAGACATTAGAGGAAGAAGATGGAGTTGGATTTTCTTTGGTTCTAAAACCGAAGGATGAAATAGTTAGAAAGGGAGAAGAGTTACCTTTAGAAATCAAAGAGTTATTAACTCCATTCCAAGCCATAGTTAGTGATGGTCAACCAGATATCCTACCACCTAAGAGGTATATTAGTCATCAGATTGACTTCATCCTAGGAGCCTCACTTCCAAACAAAGCTACTTATAAAATTACCCCACAAAAGAATGCAAAAATTGCTAGCCAAATTCAAGAGTTACTTGACCAAGGGTTGATTAGAAAGAGCATAAGTCCATGTGGTTTTTCCATAGTCCTATCCCTAAAGAAGGGTGGTACTTGGAGGTTGTGTACTAATTCCAGGGCCATAAATAGGATTACTATTTGGTATAGGTTCCCAAAACCTAGGATAGATGATTTAATGGATTGTCTCAATGGAACTAATTATTTCTCCAAAATAGATCTTAAGAGTGGGTATCATTGGATAAGAATAAAATGTGGAGATGAGTGTAAAACTACTTTCAAGACTATCGAGGGACTCCATGAGTGGCTTGTTATGCCTTTTGGGTTATCCAATGCCCCAAGAAAATTTATGAGATTAATGAATGCAGTGTTGAAGGACTTCATTGGAAAATGGGTTGGGGTGTAGTTAGATGATATTCTAGTGTTCTATAAAACCAATGAGGATCATCTTAGACATCTACAAATGGATATGCAAAGAATGCATGAGGAGAAGTTGACCATTAACTTAGAGAAGAGTGAGTTCATGAAGCAAGAATTAGTATACTTGGGTTTTGTTATCTCAGAAGGTAACTTGAAGATGGATACCAGCAAGGTGAAAGTAATTTTGAATTTGCCTACACCTAACTTAGCCACATAAGTAAGAATCTTCCATGGGTTAGCATAGTTCTACTGGAATTTCATCAAACAGTTTAGTAAAATTAGTGCACCTATTTTAGATACCATAAAAGGACGTACGAAAGCCAAGTTGCAATGGATTGAGTAGGTTGATAAGGGATTTGAGAATTTGAAAAGAAGAATAGAAACCCAACCTATACTGACACTTCCCAGTTTTGACAAGTTGTTTGTTGTGGAATGTGATGAGAGTAATATTGCCATAGGTGTAGTTTTGAGTCAAGAGGGAAAACCAACGGCTTTTCACAGTGAAAAACTTAGTGATGCAAAGAAGAAGTACTGATCATATGATTTAGAATTATATGCATTGGTACAAGCACTAAATAAGTGGAGACATTGTCTCCTTCCTAAAGAATTTGTAGTCTTTACCGATAATCAGGCTTTAAGTTTTTTGAATTTACAGGATAAACTAAGTCATAAGCATATGAAATGGGTGGAGTATATCCAAGCTTATACATGTTGGTGCCCAAAAATGCTGAATTGGATTTTCTTTGGACTTGCCAGTCCGAAGATGGGAAATCCAATTATTTTTGGCCAACTAATGGGAATGATCGATTATGATCCTCTTCTCCTATGCTTCTAGCTCTGAAAGACCAAGGTGGGTGTGCCTTCACCTGAATAGGATTTTTATAGTAGATAACCTGTGTATGGAACTCAAACTTCCATCTCTCAAAGTATGGCAATATACTATTAAGATCACAAAACTGAAAACAATATATTATTCCAATATTAAATGTAATGTTGCAAGAAATTTGAAATGATTGATTGATTCAAGATATAAAATGGATAAAGTAAATGGATATAGTAGTTCAAAACTTTAAACAATGAAACTTTATACCACAATTCAGTTAACAAGAGAGGCCAGTGCTTTAATCCAACAATGGGCAGTAGAATCGATATCGCTTCAATCCAGCGTTCAACTTCAGAGACAACTTTGAAAAAAAAACTAATCACCTTAAAGGTGTTATGAAATGCATATATAACTAAAATAAGCTTAGGTATATTTTAATTAGATATAGTTCCTCAAATGACAGACCAATTGATCAAGGCCTTGATCAATAGGATTTAACAATGCAAAAATGAGAAAAAACCAAATGAATATACAAAATATAAACTTGAATTGAAATATATGAAAATCAAAACTATCACTCTAAGGAATTTCTTATCGATTTATCTGAAGGACTGATTGTAAAAAAATAACAAAATAATTGCATATACCAAAGAGAAAACAAACTTATCTCTGCTTGATAAAAAATCAGTATATTGAATTCAAGTTTTTAATGTTTGATCCGACTATGTCCATTTCACCATTCTCCAAATCTTATTACCTCTTTCAATTTTTTGTATCCATATAAATATAAAAACCAAGGGGTGTATTGGATCATCACACCTTTTCCTAACATATACCTAATCTAAAACTGACTATTTAAAATATTACAACAATTTGATAACAAGCTATCCCTTATCAATAATAATTATCAACCGATTTAGTTGCCCATAACTTGCTCAAATTCAAATTAACAAATATGTATATAAGCTCCTCTGTAGTTGCATTTAAAATCCCTACCTGGTGCGTTGATGTTGATGGCAATGTTTAATAGTTCTACAAACACAGTCTCATTTACCATCACTGCTTAATACGCTAGAATTGATGCATTCTGGAAACTAGTTGTTCATCGCATACATAAAATGTTTTCCACCAACCGTTTTAAATATAATTATCAATGTTGAATATAACTCCTTGGGACTGGTCATTGTTTGATAACACCAGCATCCAAGAGGCGTTTGGAGTGCTTCTCGACCATTTTCTATGGCTGTGGGGAGATGTAAGTTGGTCACCATTTTATTGGCGCTCAAACTTAGAAGATTCCACCAATCTTCTGATTGCTGGGAGTTATTGTCATTGTTTTGTATATCAATCTACATTGTACATGGGAATCGATCCATCATATGGTAATACAAGTGATTCATCTACTATCCCTGCTTTTACATGCTGGAAAAACTGTGTATTGCATGTAGAAAATGCCTCCCACCAGCCATTGCTCATATAATCATTAACTATATCTACAAATGCTGAATAACATATTCTTTGCAATGTGCATAACCTTCTGTAATCATAATTCGGTTTGTTGATAGTTGTGTGATCTTTTAAATGAAGCTATCCATCTTATTTGACATCAGCCACGAAGTCGACTACTTCTTCCATTGTACTTGTACGTGCTTGTTCTTCACAAAGTCATGAGTTTGAACTATCTAATCATTCTCACCACCTTTTCAATCTGTCACCTCTTAATGACTATATGTAACGGTGTCCATCATCCCTCTATGACCCTTTTTTATTACGTTTGGATATGGTTATTTGTCTCAACATTCAGAGATCTGGATCGTTTGATCAAAACAAGTTTGCCACCTTTGTAACCTATGAATGATAAATATCATTTTCTTTGGTGCTCACCACCTTCTACCATCTAAAATACTAACAATAATAATCATGTTATTTAAATATTAAAGTAATGATCAAAGTATATTTATAATTATTAAACTATCTATAATATTTATTTTTAAAGATAAAATCAATAGATAAAAGCTGAGTTTCAAATATTAATATTAATTAATTATAAAGAGATTAAAATCAACCAAATTAATAACATAATCCTCTATATAATTATACAAAGCTTTAGTCTTTCTTTGTACTAACTTCTTTTATTTAATCAAAAAACTTCATTTGATTAATAATAAAAATAACATACCAATATAATTTTATCTTTCCATAATTCAAATGGTATGAAATTCACATATTAGGTAGGCACATTAGAAATATAACTTTTTCCCATGATGTTCAAACCAAGGAAATAATTTAAGATATACTAATATCATGGAAAGAGAATAAGAAACATAACTACTTGTAGATTATACATAATAATATGAACGTTTTCAAAAGTAACATAGTATTAATATAGTATAACCCTCTTTAACAGAATTTTTCATAATAAATCTATTCAAATTCCCTTTTGCATTTCATAAAGCATAAATTATTTTCTAAGAGACACATACCTACTAACCACTTTCATTTTGCACACCATTAAAATAATGGTAACCCTAGTTATTCTATAGGAATTAGGGTATAACATATAGATTCACATGTATGAAAAAGAAATATCATTTATCATTATCATTATCAATCAACTATAACATGTTGTAATCTTCAAATCATGATCAAAGATAACAATACCATCTTGTATTTTGAAAATAATAAACATTCAAATCCATGGAAGCTTAATTAAACCAAGATCAACCTCTTTCAAAATATTAATAGATTGCTAGTTAAAACATTGAAGAGAATCATTAAATCAAAGATATAATTCTCCACTTTCAAAATATTATCTCTTAGGTCATGATTGTAAATCAAGTGCTTTTATCATCAATATGGATTAATGATTTATAATGCAATGGTAAGATGTGCAGAATTCCCTTTATTAGGATTTATATAAAAACATCACATAAGACTTCAAAAGCATATTCAAGACCAATTCTAATTACATTATGTCCTTAAGGGAAGAAAGTCACAAGATCAGGTTCCTAGATTCCCTTAGTGAAAAACAACCTTAAGAAAAATTATTATAGGATAATGAGAATCTCAAAACATTAAACCATGAGAAATAGGAAAGTGAAAATATGAATATAATAATATTCCTATAAGACATAGATGATAGAAAATAAAGCTATAAAAGACAAGTAAATATATGTAAATAGTTACTTCCCTGAACAAGAATGGATACAAATCACTTTGTCGACATGGGTTCCACTAGTGGCTCTCTTTGGGGATGTGTGTTTATACCTGAACATAGCAAGATCCAAGCTAAATCTAGAAAGTAGACCATTAGAAAACATAATGACAACATATATACAAGAAAAAGGAAAAAGAAAAAAAAACTTGCCTATTGTTATCTTTAATGGAAGAAACGTTTAAGATACTGACCATGCACAGGAAGTTCATGATTGTAACCTTCCAAATCTTGTAAAATGTAAGAAGTCTCACCTCCTTTACCAATAATGACAAAATGACCTATCCACAAAGCATCAAACTTTCCTTGTTTACCTTTGTCTTGATCTTTCACATTCCATCTCAAAACTAAGTCTCCTTCCTAAAATTTCCTTTCTGTGGTTTTCTTATCAAATAGATCTTTTACTTTTTGTTTCAATTCATGATTTCTTTCACGAGCTATATTCCTTATCTTTTCCAATTTTGCAAGCTGTAATAGTGTGTCTTCCATGAAATCCACTTCTTCATATTGTTCTTCATTCATAAACTTGTACACTGGCAACAAATTATTCTATGGTAATTGAGCTTTCTTTCCATAAACAAGTTCATATGGAGCATACCCAGTAGATTTTTTAACTGTAATTCTATCTGCCCAAAGTGCGAGAGGTAATTTTGAATCCCATGCTCTTTTGTTATTATCTAACATCCTTTTGATAATTTTCATTATATTTTTGTTGCTATATTCTACTTAGCCATTCCCTTAAGGGTGATAAGGGGATGAAAATGAAATCTTTATTCCATATTTCTCATGAAATTCAATAAATTATGCAGATCTAAAACACATTGCATTATCACAAACAATCTTCTGAGGAACACCAAATCTTGTCAATATCTTTTCAGTCAAAAAATTGATTACCACTTTACTAGTAGCTTGCCTAGTTGGTATGGATTCCACCCATTTAGTGAAGTAATCAGTAGCTACCAAAATCCACTTATGCCCACCACTGGATGTATCAGTTATTTCACCTATGAAGTCTATTCCCCATATTTGGAATGGTTCTTCAATAGACATAGGATTGAGAGGTAATGCACCATTATATTTGAGTTTTCCTAAAAATCTCTGACATGCTTCTTATCTCTAAACATATTCATGGCAATCTTTAAATATGCAAGGCCAATAGTATCTCACATTCAATATCTTATGCATAGTGGTTTTCACTGAAAAGTGTCCACCACATGCTCCATCATGGAGATCATTTAGCACTTATTTAGCTTGGTATGTATCTAAACAAAAGAGAAGTACACCATCCCTATTTTTCCAATATATGTCTCCTTGTATCAAGATATATTTATATGCTTGGAACTTTATTGTCCTCTTCTAACTATCTGTAAAGATCTCAGGACACTTCATGTGTTTCAAAAAATATACTATACTAGTGTACCAGGGGCATCTTTCAATACTCGCATGATTTTCACTTAGATTAATCTGATTTACTTGTAATTCATCCATATTTGACTCTGCCATCAACTTTTCTAGTCCTTGTCCTCTAATAATCTTAGTGATTTGGATCTCTATGTCAAATTATTGAATCTGGTTTACCCATCTACATCTTCTCCCAGTGACTTCTGATTGTCTGAATATATCCTTTATTGCTGCATTGGGAACATAGGTGAACACTTTTGCACCAACCAAATAAGGCCTAAAGGATTTCACTGCCTTTACAAGAGCATAAGCTTTTTTCTCATTTATATCATAGTTTAACTCAAAAGTTTGAAGGGTTTTACTGAAGAATGCTATTGGTTGTTCATATCCTTCATCATTCTTTTGTAGTAAGACAGTAGCAATGGTATGATATGATGCAAAAGAGAACAATTGAAATGGCTTAGTATAATCTGGGGACTTAAGAACAAGGGCTTCCTTAATTTCCTTTTTAATCTTTACAAATGCCTCCCAAGCTTCATTTTTCCACTTCATGTCTGCACATTTCTTCAACATTATAGAAAAGGGGTTTAATTATTGTCAAGAAGTTTGGGACAAATCTCCTTACAAAATTGATTTGTCCAAAAAAGGATTGAATCTTTTTAACACTCTTAGGAACCTCAACTTTATCAATTTTTGCAATCCTTTCTGGGTCTATTCTCACCCCATCCTTGGATACTATATGTCCTAATAACTTTCCTTCACTTACTGCAAAATAGCATTTCTTCGGGTTCAAGGATATCCCATATTCAATGGCTCTTTGAAAAATCTATTGCAAGTGTCCACATTTATCTTCTGATCTTTTCAAGCAAGCATTTAGGTCATCCTGATATACCACCATAATCACATCATTGAAATCATCAAAGGCTACATCCATTTCTCTTTGTAAAGTAGCTCCCGCATTAGTGAGTCCAAAAGGCATTCTAGCATATACATAAGTACCCCAAGGTGTTGTAAATGTTGTTTTATATTGTTCTTCTTCTTTAACTTTCACTAAGTTATACCTTGAGAAACCATCCATCATTTATAATAATTCATTTCCTGTGACCTGTAATAATTCTTCCATGTTAGGTAATTCATAGTTGTCCTTTAATGATGACACGTTTAGATTTCTGAGATCCACACAAAGTCTAATATCACCATTCTTCTTCCTGACATGGACCAAATTTGAAACCCATGTTGAGTGTCTAATTGGCTTTATTATACTAGCATCCATCATCTTGATTAGCTCATCTTTCATTTTAGGGGCTAAAGTAGGGTTTATAGGTCTTTGCCTTTGTCTCAAAGGTTTAGCATTAGGGTTAAAAGTTATTTCATGTTGAAAAAGATCCTCTCGGTAAGCTTTAAGATCATCATAGGACCAAGCAAATACATGTCTATATTTTCTCAGTAATTTGATGATATCTATTCTGATCTTGAGAGTTAAACTTTTACCGACAAATACTTCTTTTGGAGTCTCTTCATTTCCCAAATTTATCCTTTCTATATCATCTATTGTGACATTAGTATTTTTCTTTTCCAACTTTGAATCCTTATTGTCAAACAATCTCTCCATTTCTAAAGACCTTTTGGAACTTTAGTGGTTTTTACCCGAATGACTTCCTTTCCAAATAATACTTCTTTCCCATTTTCTATTTCAACATGAGCATTCAAGTCTATTAACTGATTTTCATATTTGTGTTCACATTCTAAAAATTTGATTATATATCTATTGTCTTCAAAGATTTTCCAGTTATTGTTGTTATTTGATATAGTAGGCCTAGTTTTAACTTCAACTTGAACTATGTCTTCACAAGGGATATCATTATTCCTTAATGCCAAATTAGCCATAAAATCTGCAAGGATATTTTGTGATCTGTCTATCCAATCAATAGAGAAATCATCAAAACATTCCATAGAATCCCATACTTCATTTCTATATCTTTTAAGCTGAGGATTTTTAGCAACAAATTTACTTTTAACTTGAGAAATAATTAATTTAGAATCACCAAAAACACTTAAACATTTTATTCCATGCTTACTAGCTATATTTAAACCAAGAAGTAAAGCTTCATATTCTGCAACATTATTATTGCATTCAAAATCTAGTAAGAAGGAATATTTAAATGTTTTCTTATTAGGAGCAAAGAAAATGACACCAGTCCCATTACCATCCTTGCAACAAGCACCATCAAAATACATTTTCCAAATTGTATTATTATTTTCTTCAACATGTAATTCAATAGGTTCAGTGTTATGCATTGCATTTTTTGAAATAATTACTTGAAAGTTATCCATATCAGAATGATAGAAATGTGTAACTAAGCTTGGATCCACTTCCTCAATAATGTATGGACTTCTAGCCTCTCTATCAATTCTTACATTCCTGCCATTTATTGGAATAGAAGAATAAGAAAGATCTAATTGAATACTACCTCCTACTAAGCTAGACCATTGTCTTGATAAAAGCATTCCATAATTGGCAGGAACTTCAACCACAATAATATCCATTTTATAAGACATTTCAGGACATGTAGGAAATTTAAATTCAACATTTTTCATTATACCTACAACAAGAATAGATCTATTAGCCATAGCATAGCATCTACCAAATTTGGTATCAACATTCATTCCTAATTCTTTCATTACATCATTAGGCATAATATTCACTGCTACACCTAAATCTATCATGCATTTTTTTACCAATCTATTATTTATCAATAGAGTGAGATAAAAAGGATCAATTTGATTTCCATTTTTGCTTAGAGTAGTTCCTAAATAAAGAGCTGGAGGAGCCTTCACTTCTTGGTTAAGATCTTCCTTATTACCTACATTAGACAATATTTTCAAAGCTTCATTTTTACATTCAGGTATTTTGACTACTTCAAGCAAAGGAACAAACATTTTAACTTGAGATAATGCATTAGACATGAAAGAACATTCATTGGGAAGAGATTTACTAACCACATGTTCTCTTACCATTGTTGGAAAGTCCTGGGGTTCTTATTGTTTTATCTTGAACAATGTTTTTGTGCTTCAACCTCCTTGGGTTAGTTCCCTGGTCAGGTTTCCCTCTTTCTGCATTTAATGTTCTATTCCTTAACTTTTAATTACTTCTTGCTTCTTCTACTGCAGCTATTATATATGCTTCATTTTCCTCCTCTGTTGATTTTCTTAATTTTGGAGGACCACCCTGATAGTCCCCATATTGATATACTCTATTTAGATCATCCTTGCAGTAGTATTCATCTGAAGAGCTATAATCATCATATCCCCACATAGGATATGTTGATAATTTATTTACTGTGGGCTGTTGATCATCATTATGATCTTCATCTTCTTTCCACATTTGGGCAACAACACAATGTTCATAAGAATGTGGCATTTTGCAAGCTTCACACCAAGGATAACTTTCCACAAAATGGTTGTTTTTTCTTAATGGACCAGGTGTGTGTAATTCCTTATTCACTGGTTTCCCATCCTTACATTCTATGTTATAAGGCATATCTTGTAATTTATACCTGCCATTTTTGCATGGTACCTGATTATTCTGGTTGTACTTAAAATTGTCTCTTCCATTATTCACTTGGAGGCCTTTTACCATATTCATAAGTTTGTCTATTCTATCTTCTTCCTTATGTTTCTTAGGCTCTTTTGGATTAAACAACTGAGTGTCCTCCCTTTTATTGATTACACCAAATGCCTTCCTATCATTTTCAATAGTTATAGCAATCTTGAGAGCATGTGCTAAAGTAGAAGGTTTATGAGATCTGATTTCATAATTTGTCTTGCTATCAAAGGCACCCATATAAAAATTAATAAAAAATGCATCAACAGGTTGAACATCTCTTGGAATCCTATTTAGAACTTTATTAAATCTTTTATTGAATTCAGCTATAGATTAATTTTGAATTTCCTTCATACTTGTCAACTCATGTGAAGAAAAAGAAGTATCATTGTGATCACCAAACTGTGCCATGAATTGATTTACAAATTCATCCCAACTAGATATGGATCTATCTGGAAGACTTTTGAACCATTCTGCTGCATCTTCTATGAGGGAGTGTGAAAATTTTTTCATGTATACATCCTCATTGAATTCATTAAATTCTTGGATTAAATTTTTTAAATTTATATAATGTACTTCAACTGATTCTAACCCATTCCCTAAAATTTTTGGAATTGCACTGCTTAATTCATTCTTTATGTCATTAGGACATCCCCTTATTGCATAAAAATCTAACTAACTGTATCTATCAGAAATCATCGGGGCTCTATAATTATTTCTATTTTGATTTATGGTTCCATGTCTTTGATTCTACCTATTTGCATTATGAAACCTTTGATTGTTCCTTGGCTCAAAATTCAAATTGGTATTATGATCCCTTGGGCCATAATTCTGATACCTATTATTTTGATATCCATTATTTATCCTTCCATTACTTTGATGTATATATTGTTCATGTTGGTCAAATGTGTTAGGATCCATCCTATTATTGTGGTTGTAGTGTTCTCCATTATACCACTATCCCTGTTGATCTCTTCTTTCCCAATCATTGTTGCCTTTCTCAAGTCTTCCTCTATTGTCTTGTTTGAACAAGGGGTTGGTATGATCATTGTTAAACACATGCCCATTGTTCTTCCTATGAGAAGGATTGTAAACTTCATTTCTATCATCCTTAGGAATTTCTTTATCTCTTAGTGATCTAACTGTATCTCTTGTTATTCCTATTTTCCTTAGTATCTCTTTTGGTTTCCTTGTAAGAGCCCTAACCATCTCTTCATTCTCTAATCCTGTCTCAGCCATATCACAAAATAAATCATCCCATTTGTTAATTCTTTTCTCCTTTTCAGTCATTTCTTGATTTGGATCATGTTGAGACTCATGTCCTCTTCTATTACTTAGAAAAAAAGGATTACAATTTTCACTACTGCTCTCATGACTATGATGGCTTGAGTTAGGGAATTGTTCACAAGCATATTCTTTATCATCCTTATTGGGATATATCATACAAGGTACATAAGGCATCTTTACACTTGAAGTCCTACCTTTCCTTAGCTTTAAGTCTAATTCAAGTTGATCTAGATGCAAGGATCTTCTTCCCCACATGAAAATTATTAATAACAAAATTATGTAACCAAGTTTATCACTTCTTTAAATTCATAGAGTCTCCACCCTCTTCTTAGAAGGAAATAAAATTAATTGATTTCTAGTTTCTTCCTCAGTAGATTATATGCTACAAATAAATGAATAGAAGCTTGAGTTTAAATATATAAATTTTAAACAATGAAAACTTTAATAGAAGTTATAAGCTCTATTATATCAGATTTAAAAGCTTTTTAATGATATTTCTCATATATCCACTTCTTTATACTTGAAAATGTAAAATCTAAAATTTTCAAAATCTAAGTAATAATGATTATTAAGATGTTTTAATAAAGAAGAAAAGAATAAAAGCTGAATTAAAATATCAATTCTAAACAAAATCTGAATTATGTAACTCACCACAATGTCTTAATTAAATGAATCTCTATGCTGGTCTAAAAACAAAAAACTTTAAAAGTTTACTTGCAACTCGTTTCCCAGTATAGTCGCCAATCTGTTGGTGCCCAAAAATGTTGGATTGGATTTCCTATGGACTTGCCAATCCAATGCTGGGAAATCCAATTGTTTTTAGGTCAACTGACAAGTTCAACCAAAGTAGAGGACTGATACCTCTACAATTTGGGCTCTGCAAAAACTGAGTCTGGTAGGCCTATACCTCAACATGTTTGAGGCTTTTTAGAGTAGGTTAACTTGTGTATCAAACTTAACTGATCTCTCCAAGTGGCAAGTAGGTTTGAAGAAATCAAATTGAAATCAATTTTGAACTGCGAATACTACTGAATGATTTTGTTAATTGTAAAATTGTTTGAATAAAAATGTGTAAAATGAAATGAAATTAATGAAATAGAATGATAAAACTATTAACAATGAATAAGATGACCAAATTCCAAAAATTAACAAGACTAGTGCATGTTTTCACCCTGAGCAATGGAGCCAATCCAATCCTCAACTCTACGTTCAAACTTAGAGACAGTTTCAATAACTTACTAATATTATAACAAGCCTATCACTTAAAGGGCTTCTACACAAATTATAATTGAAATACAAATACACAGTTAGTCTTACCGAATTTAACTATGTTCAAGAGACCGACAAAAACAAAGGAAGATTCGCAGCTCTTTCAGTTGATATTCAAACTGTATATCTATTTCAAACTATAATATCATGAGAATTCAACACAATGAAGAAAATCCTTAATGCATATTTATCCAAGGGATGAATTGAGGGAATTGAAAAAATATTACACAGGTGGAAGCAAAAACACTTATCTTTATTAATTTCCAAATAATGGTACACTAGAATCCATGTTGCAGTTGTTGATCAATTCTACCCTTATTAAAATGTATCTGCAATAATATCCATTACATTGGTCCTCGTATCCCATATTTATAAAGTTTTAGGGATGCATACATGCTTCAGATCAATGCGTCTGTTCAAAACTAAAACCTATTCAATAACTGCAACATTAATTTTACAATATAAAATATTAATTATCCAAAAGATTAATGTATGTGATAATCAAATCTTCATTTGATGCTTTTGTTGAAATAATCTTCCTTTTCACTCTGTAAATTATAAATGTATTCGTGCAAAAATCATTTAAAATTTATTATTCATATTGGTTATAATACTCGTTATAAAATAATGTTATAATATAAGAACTTTTAGCCCTAAAAATATATCCTCAAAATCAATATTTTCACTATATGGTAGCTTTATTTAAAATTAAAAAGAACATAAAAGTAACCCTACAATTAAATAATTTACCTTAATAAATATTTTCAAAATAACCAAGGTAAGAAGAACATATCTCAAAATAAATATCCTTCTACAATTCCATT
>MU223175.1:1125205-1146801 GCA_018584345.1 Thuja plicata | reverse complement strand
CATATCTTTCCATCCTAACCATTACTTTCAAGGAATACAATAGAACAATTGGTTAGGGTAGGATGGGTAGTTAGGAAAAGGGTAGGCTTGAGAGGTTGAGTGTTCAATTCCTGATCGCCACCCTTTTCCCTAATTACATTTTATTTCTACTTCCAAAATATCTTATTTCACCTCAAATCATTTCCCACTTTTGAAAATATAAAAGCATTTATTACAATAAAGAATTTTTATTTTTCCATGTAATCTAATAGGTGTTTATACTTGAAAATTGCATACACAGAACAATCATTAAGATTTTCAAATAATATACATTATTAAATGAAGAGGGAAGAAGAATATATCAGTGAACTATACTTCCCTATCTATTTAATACTAGCAAAATTAGGTGTCAACAATACCTTCACCATAAAACACAAGAAATGAGTTCAGAATAAAGTGGCAGATGCATTAAGTAGATTGTTACTCATGGTGCAATAAATTCAGTTAAAAAGCATTGGCGTAAACAAATTTAAGGATCTGTATTCAACAATTGAAGACTTTTCAGCAGCCTATAAGGTATGTCAAGATTTTCAAAACTACTTTCATAGTGATTATTCATTTTTTACTCTCCAAGAAGGTCTTCTGTTTAAGGGAGGACAACTCTATTTACCAAAAGGTTTAATGAGGGAGAATTTATTGCAAGTGAAGAATAATAGTCCATTAAGTGGACATTTTGGGGTGAATAAAACTTTAGAGTTAGTACATAGGTACTATTACTGGCCAAGAATGAGTAAAGATGTCCAAAAGTATGTACAAACCTGTATAGTCAGTCAAAAGGCTAAGGTGACTTAATCCAATGTAGGATTGTATCAACCACTTTTGATCCCAAATATACCTTAGGAGTGTCTTAGAATGGATTTTTTGGTGGGACTTCCTAAAAAAAAATTTGGAATGGACAATATTTTGTGATTGTGAACAGATTTTGCAAGATGGCTCACTTTGTGCCATGAAAAACTACTCACGATGCATGCTATATATCACACCTCTTCTTTAGAGAAGTAGTAAGGGTACATGGGTTACCTTTGAGTATTGTATCAGATAGGGAATATAAGTTTATGTCATTTTTGGAAAAAATTAGGACAAAATCCTTGTACAAATATTTCCTTTAGCTCAATATATCATCCACAGACCGATGGCTAGACTAAAGTGGTGAAATGAAGCTTAAGAAATCTTTTGAGATACCTCACAAAAGAATATGGATAACCATAGGATCAATTACTTGCTCATGTAGAATTTTCCTATAATGATACAGTCAATAGATCCAATGGAAAGAGCCATTTTGATATAATGTATGGGATTCATCCCAGGGGTATATTTGAACTTAAAGATCTTGGAAACAATGCAGAGAAGAGTGGTTATGCTGAAGATTTTTCTCAATCCATGAAAGAAGTCCATGATACTATCAAAAAGACACTAGTGGAAAACACAACTCAAACCAAACAAAAGGTAGTTGAAAGGAAAAGAGATGTTCAATTCCAAGTTGGATTTGGTCATGGTGCACCTAACCAAAGAAAGACTGCAAAAAGGTGTCCCGGGTAAGCTTCAAAAGAGGAAGATAGTCCATTGCACAATTCTAGAAAAGTAGGGGTCTAATGTTTACAAATTTGACCTTCCTACTAATATAGGATTGTCTACAACTTTTAATGTGGTAGATCATGTGCCCTATAAGGGACCAATTCTAGATGAATGTCCTGATATAGAAGTAGACACCGAGGAGCTCAAAGCACTGGAACTTCTAGTTACTCCAAAACCAAAGGAAGAGAAGATGTTGGATTCAAGATTTTCTAAGAAGACTTGAAAAAAAATACATGGAACATCTGATTAAATGGAAAGGACAAGCCAATTTTGAAGCTACATGGGTGCAGGAGGTAGAGTTCAAGAAGTTAGTAATCAACCCTGACTTGATCCAATCACCTGGAAGTTGATTTCTCTGATCTAGGGGAGTATGGTGTAGGAGCACCTAGAGAACATAGGGTTAAAATACCTTAAGAAAATTTTGGTTTTGTTTAAATTGGTTTGTATGGTGTACGTTCATTCACTCTTGTAATGACCGAGTGCCAAATGGGTTAGATTGGAGAAGAAACACTCTAGTTGCCTAGTTTCTTGTTTTTACTTTAGTTGTGTATTTCTGAGGTAGTTTTGTACGCCTCTAGAAATCCAAATAAGGCATTAAGAACCTTAAATAAGTTTCTTGATAATACTGATGCTCAGTATTGTGCTCGGTAAGAATAGTGCTTGGTAATACTAACGCTTGGTAATACTGATGCTCGGTAATATGGTTGCTCGGTAATGTTGATGCCCGGTAAGGATATTGCTTGGTACAAAGGTTCTTCAATGGGTGCTTGGTATGTATTACTAATTCTTGTTAAAAGAGATTACAACGGCCTGGGAAAAGTGAATCTTGTCTTTAGTGTATAGTATGGTCACTTGTAATGGTTTCAAAAAAGATGGTTTCGACCAGAGTGGGCTGTTAAGGCTATTTGAATGATGGAAAGTATATAAAAAGATCTCACAAGCCTTAATTTAGGAGGATTTGAGAGATAAAAAATTTGAGAGAGAGATGAAGAGAGAGTTGGAGGAGAAGTTCAATATTTTGTATGGTTTTCTTATTTTCTAGTTAATGAAAAGTTGGAGGTTGTGTGTTTGATCATTTTGGTTTATCCTGTGTGCAAGTAGAGTAAGTTTTATTTTCATTTTGAGAGTTGTAAGTTTCTAACCCATTTTGGGTTGTAAATATACAATGGCTTCTCAAGATTCTTGAATCCATGGTGAGAACCATGTGTCTAGATGGAATTCAAGGGGAGCCCCTGTCTATAGTTTTCTTTTCTTTATTTCTTGTAGAAGAAGTGATAGTCATGATCTTGGTTTTCTTACCGTAGGTGAACTTGGTGATAGTCTGTTTAGGGAAGAAAATGATAAGTATGTTATGAGTGCGCTAGCTAAACAAGTTTGTTTAGTTAGGATGAATCTATCTTCGTAGGTTCAACGAGTGTAGAAGAAATAGTTTTTTTGTGGGAATCAGGTCTTAAGAAGAAGGTGAATTTCTTAGTGACTTACTTTGACTTAGGGTTTAAGAATACCATAGGAGGTCAAAGAGACCTTAGAGAAAAGTTAGGTGGATTTTTTAGAGAAGGATCCCATTCCACTTCAACAATTTGGTGTTGTGGGAGTCCCCTTTGGCTCCTTGAAAAATTTGACACCTTTCAACAAACCTGTTTATATCTTACTTCAACTTTGGGTACTAGTACTTCTCTGATTCCAAGGCTATTGTTTTGTCCTTCCCAAAACTCCCAACCATATAAGTGCTATGAAATTTTTTAGTAATAATTTCCCACATTGAGCCTATAGAAATGCACAATTGTTTTCTCTTAAATAAATAACAATCTTGCAAAATATACTCACCTTGAATAGTGTCTGCATGCCCAGGTACTGGATTCTTCAACTGATCAACAACTTCCCAAAAGTCACTATCATATTCATACAAGCCTTTGATTGCAACAAAGATAACTACTTCTCTTTCCATGATGGTCAGAAGAACAAAAGGCCTGCTCAAGGCATCTGCAACTTGATTCGGTATCCCCAATTTATGCTTCAGAGAAAAAGTAAACCCTTGGAGGAAAGAGACCCATTTTTTATGTCAACTGTTCAATTTATTTTATGTGTAGGTATTTTAGAGAAATATGGTCTATAAAAAGAACGAGTTCTTTGGGTACTAGGTAATGCTTCCAATGTCTAAAAGCTTGCACAATTTCATGGAACTCTATAACATATGTGGAATATTTTATTCGCGCATCATTCAATTTTTCATGAAAACATGCCATGGGCCTATCTTCTTGGGTGCATACAACACCAATTCCCACATGTGTGGCATCACAGTTAACTTCAAACACTTTATCAAAATTTGGTAAGGCCAATATAGGAGCTTCAATGACCTCTTTCTTTAGATAATGGAAACTCTCTTCAGCCTTTTTGGTCCATGAAAACTCCCGAACCTTACTACAGTCTGTCATAGGTGCTAAAATGTTGCTGACATTACGAATGAAATTTCTATAGAAGGTAGCCAAGCCATGAAAACTTCTCACCTTGGTGATACTACATGGACTCTGACATTCAAGAATGACTCAAACTTTCTCTGGATCCATCTTGATAAAATCTACAGAAATGACAAATCTCAGAAAAACAATGCTTGCTTGCATGAATGTACACTTCTTCAAATTAGCACAGAGGTCCTCTCTTCTTAATACCCCCAATATAATTCTCAAGTGTTTCATATGTTCTTCTCTTTCCTTACTAAAAATCAATATATCATCAAAATAAACTACTACAAACTTGTTGATATAGGGACGCAACAAAGTATTCATGAGTCTCATAAAACTACTAGGAACATTTGATAAACCAAAAGGAAAAACCTTCCATTCATATAAAACATTCTATATTTTGAAAGAATTTTTCCATTCATCTCCTTCTCAGATGCGGATCTCATGGTACCCACTTTAGAGATCAATCTTAGTGAAGTATGTTGCTCCAACAAGAACATCCATCATGTTGGTACAGGAGCGCCTAGGCTGTCCTCTAAGCCCTAGAATTTTTTGGCCTATAACTGACCTTAGACAAGTCAGCGTGTGTTTAATTTTTACCTTAGTAGGTCTTGTAAGGTTTTTTACTAGGTGGATTGATAATTAGTGTCAAATCCAACCTATTCTAGTTAGTTTATTGTAATGCATAATTTTGGCTTGAGTAGGGGAAATGAGTCTTAATGGGTCCTAGAGTCATTTAGGATTTAGGAAAGTAGATAAAAAGGCCTTAATGATGTATATTACTCATACCAAGCATAGTAGAGGTCATAAAACTTAGTTTCAAACATTTATGTAAAAGATGCTACAATGTTGTCATGACAACATTTTGCATTGTTGCAATGTTGCATGCAACATAGACAACATTTGGATTCCTCTCAAGATGGAGGTGAGAAATCAATGATAGTGGCCTAAAATGGTGGAGGAAGTATCCTAAGAATCCCGTGGACTCATTTCCTAAGGTAGATTGAATGAAAACAAGTTTTTGAAATAGTAAGAAGCTCTAAAATTCTGGGTTTTAGCAATATTCTAGCAGCTTTGAGTTACAAAGTGATTAGATGGATTGAATTTATCAAAGTAGTGTTGGATCTATGTTGATTAGTTAGTTTTAAGACTTTTCCATTTATTTTGGAAGTATTGTAGAGTTTATTTAGTAGGATTTGTAAATTGATTAAGATTTAGGGAGTTTGTTGGTCCAGTCTAGAGTAGTTTGTGTTTTCTGGTTCCCCCATGAAATCTAACTATGGGAATGTCCTAAGGGTGGATGAATGTTTTAGGGGGGTCTATTTATAGTGTAAATATGTAAGGAGAGGTACTGAAGAGTCCAGCTTCCATTTTTAAAGTTATGCCCTAGGTGATCAAGTGCCATTGCAAAGGAGTGTGTGGGGTAAATAAAAAAAGTGTGGTTCCATGAGACTTAGGGTCTAATTGATCCCTTCCTAAAAACCTAGATCCTATCTAATCCATCTTGACACATTTCTAGAAAGAAATTAGTGTGTCACTTTCAATGCTTGAAAATAGGCCTAAAAGACTTACATTTTGGGACAATAGTGTATGGATAGTTTGAGGAGATAAAACCTTGGAAATATTTAAGGTGTTGGAAATTTTATCCGAGTCCTAGGTTTGTTTTTAGGATTGTGTCAAAGTTTTTGACAAGAATCCAAAAAAACCCTCTGGATAGGGCTAGTAGGGATACTAGGCCTAATAGGTTCAAAATCATTGTGTAGGTGGAACTCGATCATTTTGGGATAGAAGTCCCATTCAAATGGGATTCAAAAGATGTCATATGGATTTCTTGAAGGTAAACATGTCCTTTGTAGCACTTGTGAAGATGTTTGGCAAGATTTGAGCTTGGAGTCATCCAAGGAAGCTTAGAGACAAGGAGTACTTTCAATGGTGGAAATATTTCAAGATTGAGCACAGAGAAACTAACTCTTAGTGTGGAGTTAGAATAGTACCAGGGTGTGAAGACTCAAGAATTTAGTGGATTCTAGAAGAGAATTAGGATCCTAGGTAGAATAGGGCAAGTTAAGACCTTAGTTGAGTAGTGTAAGCCAACCTTGGAATACTTCCATCAGATTGGTATTAGAGCCCTTTTGATCAGGCTTATGGTTAATGTTCCAGCCAGAAGAATCAATTGGAGAGTCAACAAGGGTGACTAATACTGAGTTGGCTAAGAAGGTAGATGAACAAGAAGAGGATAATAGACTACTGCAAGATCGGTTGGCTTAATTGTAGAAAAAAGTGGATGAAGTTGATGTGAAAGAAGATGAAGTGAAGGACAAGATTAAAGGGAAAGGCAAGGAGATTTCCCTTGAAGATGAGATCCGTGAAGATGACCTTGTCCTTAATGAGGAGCCATTCCTCAGAGCTCTAAAATCTATGTGTGGCAAAGCATTGGAAGGAGTTCCTATTTTCAGGGGAAAAATAGAACAAGAGGTAGTCCTTGATTGGATAGAGGGACTAGAAAACCATTTTGAGTGTGACGGTATCACTAAGGCTCAAAAGGTGAAAGTTGAAAAATCTATACTGAGAGGGTTTGCACTCACTTGGTGGAAATTTCTCCAAGATGAGAGAGAAAAGGAAGGGGAAAGGTCATTTCTTCATGGAAGGCTATGGTTACAAAAGTCAGAGATGCTTATATCCTTGAGGATTATGATATCCAACTGTAAAAGAGAAGACAAGGTCTAAGGGAGAAGGACCTAGATGTAAACTCATACACTGAACAATTTTACAGACTTTTTATGAGGTCAAGAGTAGTAGATGATGATAAAGTGAAGGTAGAAAGATATATTAATGGACTTAAATGGACCATTCAAGATGAGATGAGTCTTTTAACTCCAAACAGAGTTCAAAAGTGCCACCAAATTGATATCAAGGTGGAAGAAAAGTTAAAGAAGAAATAAGATTCAAGCACCTCCAAAGGAAGGGGTAGAGGAAGAGACAACAAAGGACAAAGAGGTGGATATGGTAGAAGAAAGTCTGAATCTAAAATTCAAGTAGAGACTAAGCTCACTAACAAAATGAAGGAAAATTCAATAGAGGAAGTTCAAGTATAGGGAGGAACTCTAATAATAGAGGAAGATGCAGTAAAAAAGGAAGAGGAAACAATTTTTCCAATATGAAGTGCTATGACTGTAATCAGTAAGGACATCCAACATATAGGTGTCCAGAGAAGGGAAGTACCTCTTAAGGAGGTGACAAAAGAGTGAACTATGTTCATGCAGAGACAAGTGGTGGAAATAAGAACCCTAAAGTACAATTAGAATCAGAGGAGGGAGAGAATCTCATGATGAGAAGAACTCCAATCAAAGAGCCAGTGAAGGAAGAACTTAGTGAAATGAGATCACTATTTATAGTAAAGTGTAAGATGATGGGTAATGTGTGTAGAGTCATAATAGACTCAGGATCCAATGACAACATAGTGTCATAAGAGGTAGTCAACAAGTTGAAACTGATAAGGATACCCCACACCAATCCCTATAAGGTCACTTGGCTAATCAAAGGACAACATGTCGTTAATGAGAAAGCTTGGGTAGAATTATCAATTGGGAGATACAAGGATAAAGTTATATGTGATGTCTTACCTATGGATGCATGTCACTTTCTCCTAGGTAGACCATGAAAATTTTATAGAAATGCCATGGATGATAGAGTGAAAAATTCATACTCCTTGAAGAAGGACAATGTGACATATAAAATCTAGTCACTGTTGGAGGATGCATAATTGAAGAAAACTGGTCCTAATGTTCTCATGCTGAGTGAAAAAGATTTCTTAGAGACTTTAGAAGAAGGATAAGGAGTTGGATTTGCACTGGTGTTAAAGGAAAAGGAAGTTGTAGACAAAATAGAGAAGGGGACAAATCTACCTAAAGAAGTCCAAGAGATGTTAGAGAAGTATGAAGGAATAGTGAGTGATGGACAACCATCAACCCTACCCCCTAAGAGGTCTATAAGCCTTCAGATAGACCTAATACCAGGAACTACCCTACCCAATAAGCAATCCTATAAAATGTCTCCTCAATAGAATGAAGAAATTGCTAGACAAATCCAAGAGCTCCTAGAGCAACACCTTATAAGAAAGAGCATTAGCCCATGTGTCGTGCCCACAATCCTTGCACCTAAAAAGGGAGGAACTTGGAGGTTATGTATAGACTCCAAAGAAATCAATAGCATTAAAATAAGTTATAGATTCCCTATCCCTAGGATAGAAGACCTAATTGAATTTCTAGGAGGAGCAAGGTACTTTTCAAAGATAGACCTAAAAAGTGGCTATCATAAAATCAGGGTAAATGAAGGGGATGAGTGGAAAAAAACCTTCTAAACCATGAAAGGACTATATGAGTGGCTTGTAATGCCATTGGGACTCTCAAATGCCCCATCTCAATTCATGAGGTTAATGAATGAGGTCCTCAAAGACTATATTGGAAAATTTGTAGTAGTTTACTTAGATGATATACTCATCTACAGTAAGAAAAGAGAAGAGCACCTCAAACACTTGGAAATGGTTTTAGAGAAGTTGCAGGAGGAGAAGTTGATGATCAACTTAGAAAAGTGTGACTTCATCAAGACAGAGTTGGTATATCTTGGTTTTGTACTATATCAAGGTAACCTAAAGATGGATCTAAGCAAAGTGGAAGTCATTCTCAATTGGCCTACTCCAAGGACAACAATAGAGGTAAGGATTTTTCATGGTCTGGCCCAATACTATAGAAATTTTATCAAACAATTTAGTGCAATTTATGCCCCCATGTTGGACACTATTAAAGGAGGTATGAAGACTAATTTTGCATGGAATGAACAAGCTAGCCATGGTTTTGAATTGTTAAAGAAAAAGATTGCTACACAACCTATTTTGGTTTTTCCAAGCTTTGAAAACTTATTTACAGTGGAGTGTGATGCTAGTAATGTGGAAATTGGTGTTGTCTTAAGCCAAGAGGGAAGACCAGTGGCTTTCCATTCAAAGAAGTTAAGTGAAGCTAAGAATAAATATTCTTCTTATGACCTAGAGATGTATGCTCTAGTTCGCACATTGAGAAAGTGGAGGCACTACTTTCTTCTAAAAGAGTTCATAGTCTTTTATGACATCCAAGCATTAAGTTTCTTGAACTCCCAAGAGAAACTCGATCACAAACATATGAAGTGGGTTGAATACCTACAAGAATACACATTCAATATCAAACACAAGAAGGGATTATAGAACAAGGTTGCAGATTCCTTGAGTAGAAGAGCCCTGACTATCTAGGAGATACAACTACAGAGCATGGGAATAGAAAACTTCAAGGATCTATATGGTGATGATGAATACTTTGCAGACATCTATAAGGTATGCCAAGAATATGAGAACCAATTTCATAGTAAATATTCTGAATATACTTTGAAAAGTAATCTCTTATTCAAGGGAAGTCAATTATGTGTCCCTAGAGGATCTATAAGGGAGAATTTGATTTAGGAGAACAACAATGGTGCATTGAGTGGCCATTTTGGGGTCAGTAAGACACAAGAACATGTTCAAAGATTTTAATTCTGGCCAAAGATTAATGTTGATATTAGGAAGTATGTTGAGAGTTGTATTGTGTGCCAGAAGGCCAAGGGAACATCTTCTATTTCTGGTCTATACCAACCACTTCCTATCCTAAGTCAAGATGGGGAATGGATAGTGTCTATGTGTTAGTAGAAAGATTCAGTAAGATGGCTAATCCCTTTGTACCATGTAAGACAACCAATGATGCCAGTCAAATAGATTCTATTTTCTTTAAAGAGGTAGTCAGAATACATGGATTTCAATTGAGCATTGTGTTAGATAGAGACACCAAGTTTATGAGTCATTTTTGTAAGACTCTATGGAAAAAGTTGGGAACCAACTTATCTTTTGGATATGCATACCATCCTCAGAAAGATGGCCAAATGGAGGTAGTTAATAGGATTCTTGGTAATCTCCTAAGATTCTTAACAAAGGATTATGGTCAGACATGGGACCAACTCATAGGTCAAGCTGAATATGCCTATAATAATACTATGAACAGGACTACTGGTAAGAGTCCTTTTGAAATTTTCTATGGCCTACACCCTAGAGGAATTTATGAGCTTAGATAATTGAAGGATGGAGTAAAAGGGAGTGGATATGCTAAGGACTTTTCGTATGCCATGCAAGAGGTACATGATATAGTCAGGAAGACACTGATTGAAATACTGAGAAAATCAAGAGTAAGGTGGATGAAGGAAAAATAGATGTCCAATTCAAGGTTGGTGATCTAGTGATGGTACACCTAAAAAATGATAGACTACAAAAAGGAATCCCACACAAGTTGGAGATGAGAAGAATTGGCCCCTGCACTATACTAGCCAAATATGGAGAAAATGCTTACAAGGTGGAGTTACTAGAGAATAGTAGCTTGTCACTTGTCTTTAACTTTGGAAACTTCATCTTATACAAGTAAAAATACCTGATTAGGATCAGATTTTGACTGAAGTCATCCAAGAGGTAAAAAAACTCCATTGTCATCTACACCAATCAAGAAGGCAGAATGCATACTAGAATCCAAAATTTACAAAAAGACTAGAATGAAGGATTACAAAGAACACTTAGTGAAGTGGCAAGGAAAAATGGATGTAGATGCAACATGGATAAAGGAGTCAGAATTGAAGAAGTTGGGCATCGATACTAACTTACTCCATCCGAGGATGGATTGGAATCTTTCACTTAGGGAGGATGTTGCAGGAGCACCTAGGCTATCCTCTAAGCCCTAGAATGTTTTAGCTTGTAACTAACCTTATCCAGGTTAGTGGTGTTTAATTTTGACCTTAGTAGGTCTTCTAAGGTGTGTTACTAGGTGGATTGATAATTAGTGTCACATACAACCTAGTCTAGTTAGTTTACTTTAATGCATAATTTTGGCTTGAGTAGGGATAATAAGTCTTAATGGGTCCTAATGTCAGTTAGGATTCAGGAAAGTGCCTTAAAAGACCTTAATGATGTATATTCCTTGTACCAAGTATAGTAGAGGTCAAAAAAGTTAGTTTCAAGCATTTATGTAAAAGACGCTACGATGTTGTTATGACAACATTTTCCATTGTTGCATACAACATAAACAACATTTGGATTCCTCTTGAGATCAAGGTGATAAATCAATTCTCATGGCCTAAAATGGTGGAGGAAGTATCCTAAGATTCCTGAGGACTCATTTCCAAAGGTAGATTGAATGAAAACAAGTTTTTGGAATAGTAAGCAGCTCTACGATTCTAGGTTTTAGCAATATTCGAGCAGCTTTGAGTTACAGAGTGATTAGATGGATTGAATTTATCAAAGTAGTGTTGGATCTATGTTGAGTAGTTAGTTTTAAGACTTTTCCAGTCACTTTGAAAGTACTATAGAATTGATTTAGTAGGATTTGTAAATTGATTACGATTTAGGGAGTCTGTTGGTCCAGTCTAGAATAGTTTGTGTTTCCATGGTTCCCCCATGAAAGATAACCATGAAAATATCCTAAGGGTGGATGAATATTTTAGGGGGGGCTATTTATAGTCTTAATATGCAAGGAGAGGTATGAAAGAGTCGAGTTTGTATTTTTAAAGTTATGCCCTAGGCTAACAAGGTCTGTCTGGTTAGGGGTGTAACAGAGTAAGAATCAAGTGCCATTGAAAAGGAGTGTGTGGGGGAAAGAAAAATAGTGTGGTTCTAGGAGCCTTAGGGTATAATTGATCCATTCCTACAAGACTAGATCATATCCAATCCATCTTGACACATTTCTAGCAAGAAATCAGTGTGTCACTGTTACCGCTTGAAAATAGGCCTAAAAGAGCTACATTTCAGGATAGTAGTGTATGAATGTTTTGAGGAGCTAAAAAATTGAAAATATTTAAGGTCATGGAAAAGTGTATCCAATTCCTATGTTTTTTTTTAGGGTTGTGTGGAAGTTTTTGACAAGAATCCAGAAAAATCCTTTGGATAGGGCTAATAGGGCTACTAGGCCTAATTGGTTCAAAATCATTGTGTAGGTGGAAATCGATCACTTTGGGATAGAAGACCCATTAAAATGGGATTCAAAATATGTAATATGGATGTCTTGAACGTAAAAATTTCCTTTATAGCACTTGTGAAGATGTTTGGGAATATTTGGGCTTGGAGTCATCCAAGGAAGCATAGAGACAAGGAGTACTTTCAATGGTGGAAATCTTTCAAGATTGAGAATAGAGAAATTAACTCTTAGTGTGGAGTTAGAATAGTCTTAGGGTGTGAAGAATCAAGACTTTGGTGGATTCTAGAAGAGAATTAGGATCCTAGGTAGACTAGGGAAAGTTAAGACCTTAGTTGAGTAGTGCAAGCCAGTCTTGGAACACTTCCATCACATATCATCTAAAAAAGGGATATGAAATGATACTTGATGGCTATCCTATTGATTGCTTGACTATCTATGCACATACTCCATCTTCCATCTTCCTTTTCTATTAGCAATCCTAGTACAACACAGGGGCTCATGTTTTCCTGCACTAAACCTTTTTGTATGAGCTCAATTACCTGTTTGTTCAGTTTTGCGTGTTGTGTGGGACACATTTTGTAAGCTGCTTGATTGGGAAGACGTGCTCATTGAATAAGATTAGTAAGATGTTGGATATATCATTTTGGGGGCAGCCCATCAGGGAGTTCCTCTAGAATGACATCTGAATACTCTTCCAACAACGCAACTACTTCTGGTGATATTGTCAAGTGTTCATCTTTTCCTCTTTGCACTACCAGCACATAACAACACCCTGTTACTTTCATCTCCTTGACAAGTTCCTTTTTAGATAGCATATTCTTAGGTTTTCCATCATCCCTGAGAGGTAACAAGATTGCCTTAGATCCATCCTTCTAGAAAGTGTAAGTATTATTTTCACCATTATGAATAACATTTCTGGAACCTCCTTAATGGGTTCTCTAGGTTTGATGATGCGAAAAGGATAGCTAGAAAAGCTACCAAATGGGCCGCCCCTCCGAGAGGATGGACAAAATTAAAATTTGATGGGGCAGTAAATAATCTTGGTCATGGAGGGGTGGTGTGCTAAGAGATCACAATGGCACTTGCCTATTGGCTTATGCTGGGCCTATCAATAACTGCACTATCACCCAGGTGGAAGGAACGACCCTTCTCTGGGGGATTAAATTTGTGAAACAAATGAACATCAGATAGATGGAAATCAAGGGGGATTCCAAAGTGGTTATTGAGGCTATCACTAGTGGTGCTAGTGCAGGATAGTGTGCTAGACCTATCATTATGGAGATCAACGAGCTTCTCAATAGCTTCTAGCGCACGACTATGGGTCACACATATAGAGAGACAAATTTGGTTGCTGAATCAATGGCAGAAATAGGCATAAAAGAAATCAAACTCAATAGTTGGAGGGTGGTTAGTGACTTACCTCCGGTGACTCAGCAACTCATCAGGGGAGAAATGAATATTACTGTTTAAATGTGTTAGGCTGTCATACTCATTACGAATCCCTACTAGATCATGTGCTGGCGTGTCTGGGTGATTTTTGTGATTATGAAAAAGAGAACTCAAATTCCCATAAAGAATTATCATTACCTTTCGAACACGTGGAGTAAGAGTTGTCTGAATTAGAGGGTTATTTTTGCTGTCCCTAGTATTATTGCTATTAATGGCACCTGGAGATCCATTAGATCTAGCTGTATAGAGCTTGTTTTCCAAAATTTTAAAGACTATCATTTTAAGTATAAGCTTTCCTTGTAAAGGCTTTGCAAAAAAAAGTGATTTTTTATGGCCTGCAAAAATTCTTGGTTCTTAGATTTCAAAGATATTCTAGCGCAGGAGGAGCAGACCCTTGAAATGGGAGGCAACACTCTCCACATTGAGCTTGATAACATCGATGAGGCTTTCACTTATGATGCATTGGTGACTCATTAGTGTAAAGAAACTGACATATGGGGTTTCATGGAAAAAATGAAAGGTGGGCATGACGAGCGAATCTCCAAACAATTTGTCTCTTCCTAGAACAACAGGAGTGTCTCAGTTGGGGGCATCCACTTCTAGCTGAATGAAGAGGTCATAGCTAAGGTGACTAGGTTCTCTATGATGGGGAGGAAATAAAAAAGGACTAGTCAAACTCCTGACCCTACCAGCCTCAAATAGTTTTTCAAGGACGGTGAGCAGCTAGTGAGAAAACAAGGGGGATTCAATAGGGAGGAGCTGTCAGACTTCTGGCTGAAAATTTGCCTCATTGTGATAAAGTATTTCATGCTAGAAGGTAAGTTCACTATATTTACAACTACCACTTACCATTCTTGAATCATATTAGAAACAAGGATTTAATTTCCATACCTTTCTATCTTCTGCACTCCATAGAGAGTAATATCCTTGATATTAAAGGCAACCCTAATAAATATATCCTTCATTAGGGCCTCCTTCTCTGCATCTATCATTTTCACAAAGCTATCTTCCTAACACCCCAACCCCCCCTGATTATCCAGATGATGCCCCAGGAGGAGCCCCTGGCCAAAACTAAAATCCCCACCCTTTCCTCCTCCCAGTCCATCCGTGTCACCCAGGAGCTTGAGCTGGCTGATAAAAAGGGTACTACCCTAAAAAAAACTATTAAAAACCCTCTTAGTAGGAAGGAGGGTCAGGAGGAGTCTTATGTCTCTGAGTCTATGGAGTATAAAGATAGGAAAGAGGATGACAACACTCCTAAGACTAATTATAGGCCCAAAAGATGAAGAATGATGGAGAGCCAGGGTAATCTGGAGGTGGACTTAAGTGGCTCAGGTCGTTGGAGGTCAAATAGAATTTCCAAGGAATAGCGTAAAACTAGGTTGATGGAAACCCCCAATAACCCTACCCCACCCTTGAGTCCTCCCCTAGATCCCTAGGATAAGCCCCATACCACGGCCCTGGAGGACAACAACAAATTTAAAGGCACCCTTAAAAGGAGGCTCTCAAATTTGGACAAGGATATTATGGAGATTAAGAAGAATATGCAGGATCTAATGAACCATTACATGAGGACCAACAAATTTACCCTGAAGGTCATACATGCTTCAGCTACGACCCTCTATCATGTGCAGGAAAAGCTAGCGGGTGGCAGGCTAGAAGCGGACAAGGACAACAAAGATCTGTTCATGTTTCTGCAAGAGGAGTGGGCTAGGACCCTACTTTCTAAATAGCTGGGTGAGAAGAACTAATCTCTGGTGTCCATGTGTTGGTTAATTTTGGCTAGGCTTGGCCCTCAGATCCCCTGTGTTGCGGTTTGGGTTAATGTTAGTTTTTATATTTTTTTGTGTAGTCCTGCGTGGCTTATAACTGATACTTTACATGCTACTATTTGTTTTAAGTACTCTGGTTTAATTTTGTTGATTAGTACTATGCTTTATGTTTTTGATAGGGGTAGAGTTAGATTTGGTGATTATGCTATTAAAATGTTCTATCTGCTTTGACTAGTTCCATTAATGTGTTGTTAATGTGCTACTAGTCCTTTATTCCGTGGGCCAACACCCTCTTGCTGCTTTATCTATCAAAAACATTTCTATCATACTTCTATGGCTAACCTAATAGGACATGGAATCCATCCATTGGAATCACATCACACCATAACTCATTCTTGTGGACCTTTCATATGGAAAATTTAACAAGGCACCTCTTATCTACCATAACTTAATTTGCACTTTTTGAACCATGCAATCCAACAAAGATAAGGGTGATTTTCACACTGGAGATTTAGTTTCTCTGCCATTTATTTAGAAACTATTTTCTCACAACTACCTCCATTATAAATTTCTTGAAATACCTTTCCACTCAAGGTACACCTTGTTTGGAATTCCTTGGTTCTGAGCTACGAATCATTAGTGCCTTTCTCCTCTATATCCTCATTTTCTAGTATAATCATTGTCCTCCTCATCATGAGACTTTCTCTAAAATCTAGAGATACTTGTTGTTCAGATCCTTCATTGTCAAATTGGGCTAGGTTCACTCTGGATGGTCCTCCTTGATTTACATCTTGCATGTTAAAATTGGAACAATCCAATCCCATGTGTCCTTATCCACATCTAAAACAAGTTAATGGTCTTCTTTTCCCTTCCTATCCTCTTCCATTACCACAACCTCTAACATGTTGAAACCCCCTTCATCTTTGTTGATTTGACAGATTCCAATGAGCTTCTTCTTGTTTCTCACTTCCTTGACTAGAACTCAAGCCTCCTAAAAAGTGAGTTGATGTACCCTTTCCTCCTCCTCTATTCCTCTAATTGTACTGCCTATTTTTTTTTTCTTCAGCCTTTAGACCCAACTTATAGGCATCCTCCACAGAGTTTATATGATGCATGCTTAGCTCATCCTACATAGTGAATTTCAAACCATTCACATATCTTGTAGCCATATGTTCATTACTTTCTTGATTTTCTATATGGATGGACAACTTGTAAAATTTATCTGAATAATCTTGCACAAAATACAAGCTTTGTTTCAAATTTTGAAACCTTTGGAAGAGTGTTTGAGCATAATCTACAGGTAAGAATTTTTTTCTCCTCTTTTTCTCCATTTTTCTCCATGTCTTGATTTTATCCTTTCATTTCTTTGTTTGTTCATTTTGGAGATGATCCCACTAGATCATTGCATGTCCCTTTAACTTGGTGCATGCAAACTTCATCTTCTTTTCTTCTGTCATAGACTTCCATTCAAAAAACATTCCCATCTCGTTCAACCAATGTATCACTTTGTCTAGATTAAGACTATCTGCATAGTCTGAAACATCAATCTTGATCACTTCATTTTTTCCTCTAAGACTCTGAGTAGCCTCTCTTTGAATCTCACTTCTTCTTCTTGTCCTTCTTCTCTTTCTTCATTTTCTTGGCTCGCCTCTCCATCAAATTTATTTTCCTTCTCTTTGTAATCCTTGGTTTTCCAATTAGTTTTTGAGTTATGGTAAATTTCTTTGCAAACTTATTAAATCTCTTTGTGTTTGGGTAAGACCTCTTCCTCTTCCTCTTTCTCTTCCTCTCCTAGCCATCATCGTTCTCTGATACCAAATGATGTAGCCCAAAACCTTCAAGAACAACAAATTAGAAAATACACAACACAAAATTGCAGAACTCAAAATTCTTCATTAAAATTCACTAACTTACTCTACCTTACAATGAAATAAAGCTCCTACTTATTAAAATTTAAAAGATTACCATATTTGGCAGATTGTTGGGAAGACAAATTTTTCCATTTTTTGTAATTTCCAAAACTGATCCTACCAATCCTAGTTTTTCCCAAGAAAAGCCCCCATCTAAGGCAAGATGAATTGCCAACTAATCCACGAAGTCATAGACATGATTTTAGAGTTATTACAAAAGACAACTTTCTAAAACTAAAAAATAAAACATAAAAAGCCAATATTGGAGGCCAAGATGATATTTCTGACTCCTACAAAAAATTCAAAATGACCACCAATCAAGATGAGCCTATTAGAAATCCAAATAAATCCTCCTCACCCAACCGCCTGTAAAATATCAGCCAAAACCCACATCTGATTCCATTTAGGCTCATCCAGCTTCTTCAAATCCCATTATGTAATCTAGGTACTATCTGTTAGTGCCAAACCTTCCCACTGCACAAGATATCTATTTTACTCACCTTGGTGAGTTTGAATAGTTTTCTTGTCTAGAATTTGTGCGACCTTTTCCTTTTTCTTGACAGGGATAGTGTGTGTCAAGTCCACCTCATCCTTAGTTTCAATAGAGGCATCATCTCTAGTGAAAGTATATAAATCAGAGATATTAAACAAAGGAAAAATATCAAGACCACTGGGGAGATCAACCTTATAAGCATTATCATTAATCTTCTTTATAATATTGTAGGGACCAATTTTATTATATTTAAATTTGTGATAAGTCTCGGTTAGAAACCTTTTCTTGCATATAAAAACCATCACTAGATCACCTACACTAAAAACTTGATACCTTCTAGTAGCAAAAGTAAAAGCTTTGTACCACTCTTCTTTGTCCTATAACTTATGTCTTACATCTGACTGCAACTGGTAGAGTTATTTTGCAAAGGCTTCTCCATCATCACTGACTCTATCACCCAAGGGAATTTGCACCAAATTGAGAACACCCTAAGGATTTTCACCATAAACAACTTGAAATGATGACTTACTAGTTGACCTATTCACTGAGCTTTTATAATCAAATTCTCCCTAGGGAAATACCAAATCCCATTATTTGGGATTCCCTCCAACAATGCATCGTAACAAATTACCCAAACTTTGATTGACAACTTTTGTTTTCCCATCAATTTGTGGATGATAAGAACTACTAAACTCTAACTTTGTCCCCATATTCTTCCATAAGCTACTCTAGAATTGACTCAAGAACTTGTTAGTAATAACTGAGAGGGCGGGTGAATTAGTGGCCTCAAAATTTATCCTTCAACTATATACCACCAATCAAATAAACCTTAGATTATTAATTCCCTACAAGATGCATGCCATGAAATACATATAATGATTAACTGTCTGTTGGCTTTCCTTGTCTATCCTTATTCTTCTTGATTACCAATAAGCAGTAAAACTATTTACCAAAACTTAGTAAATAAGTAGAGTATACCAATCCACCCAGAAATGCATATGTGAAATGTAAAATGGTAAAGTAATAAACCATACACACATAACACATGGATTTTAACGTGGAAACCCTGTTAAGGAAAAAACCACTGGGACCGGTACCCCAAATTTTCACTCTTCTGAAGTGAGCCTTGTTAGGAGCCCACCCTATTAAAGGTTATGAACACACTATTAGGTGTGAGCTCATTAGAGGATTTTATACATAGAGGTTGTCACTTAGTATCAAGCATCTATTGCTACCATCCTTGAATTAGCCTCCTTCTTAGACTTTCAATAGGTATCAGGCAAGTCCAATGCTACTTTCATGAATCAACCTTTTTGGCACTCCTTGGGATGTACCTCAATATATAGAAGACTGTTTAGTCCTGCTCTATTAAGAGACTTGATGCTTCAATGGTTAAATTGAAACACTATGACCTATTTTTAATGCAACTTTGAATTGTAGATTTTCAGATCTATTTAAGTACATTTCCTCTCTGATCAATGTATCAATTCAATTATTTGTGCTCCACACTTTCTACTCTATGATGTTGTGCTTCATTATTTGTCAGTGTCTGTAGAATTCCTTATCTCTCCTTCAACTTGATTGATCAGGATTGTATGAAGTTCTTTTTCATTAGTTTCTCTTTAATATCCTCTTTCTATTCACTCCCCTTCCCATGCATATGGAAATGAATTAAGCTTTTCTCTTATATAGACATGATATTCACCACTTCTTGATTCTTGATTCTTGGTGTGAAAAAGAATCCAGCCAAATTGATTTAAAGCTCATAACTCCTGATTTGTCTCGTAGTTATCTTCACGCTAGCTGTATAAATCAGCTTTAAATCAATTACTTAACTCTGGTTGAATAAAACAAAGAAAACAACCAGTTAAGTCTATCTGTATCTCTTTCCAGCTAGATATTTTACAATTTTCTGAACTCTCTGTTCTGTCGGTCAACTCTATAATTAGTCATCCGTGACAACTACCAGTTCCTTCAGTGTGACTCTAGTTAGCTTCAAGATGTCCATTTATCAGGCATTATTGTATTTTAGTCGTCGAACAACTCTATTTTTAGTTTGTCGGGCATCCTGTGGTTTTGCTTTGTTGGGCAACACTATCTTCTACTTTTCGGGTATCGCTATGAATTTTCTTCTTTCCCTTTACCGATGGTGTTCACTCCGTCGGTGTTGTCTGTCACTTGGTGAATACTTGACAATTATGTATTGCTGAAAGCATAACCTTTGTTCGATTGATTCTTTGAAGTCTTTGGCATTATATACATGACTGTAGAGATGATATTAAGTTGACATCAATGACAATACAAACCATTAACTGATTTAATGCCTTGCATTATCTTCAACTTAACATTGTCAAACATTAAATCAGTTACATGTCATCAATCTCTCCCTTTTGCATTGATGGCAACATAATATATTATCACTCTATACTATTTCTAATACAATATGAAATACAATAGTCGAGATTCATCAAACTACCAATCATTTTGTTTTGTCAACCGATAAATGTATGATCACTGGTAAGCTCTATTTTAGCTTAGATTTGATTCTTGCAGCTTTTTACTTTTTGATGTGTCAAGTCTTCTTCTTGTGTCAATTTTTCTCCTTTGCCTGTTCTCTCTTTTATGATGTCTTTTTCTCTTTTCAGCAACTCTCCCTTTGTATAAAATTTCATATAATTTTCTCTCCCTAAGGATATAATTTCTCCTTGTTGGAGTAATCTAATAATGGATAATCTCTCTCTTTTTCAGAAGAATGTGATAATATGGATAATCAAGCTCTCCCTTTGACACCAATGCCAAACAAATATTTTACAAATATCTGACATTCATGTCAAACAATATTTTCTCTCCATCCATAATATATTCCTTAAATTTCCCTTATCCATTAGCAATACGTTAATATGCTCTAGTGCTCGGTTCTAATATATACCTCTCTATATATAGATGTAGCTTTGAATTTCATCTCTTTGCTTGCATCAACATGAATGATATTCTAATAATATGTAGGCTGATGCAACCTTCAGTCTTTTAGTGACTGGTAGACAAGGGTTTGACCCCTAGTCTCATTCTCAAGTACTCAAATGTATCCTTGGGTAGTGGCTTGGTAAAGACATCAGCTAATTGTTCTTTTGATTGCACATACTCAAGTATCGCCTCTTTTTCTTCAACTTGTTCTCTTAAATAATGATACTTTATTACAATGTGTTTAGTCTTGGAATACATGACTAGATTCTTGGAAATGTTTATTGCACTCAAGTTATCACAATAGATAATAACTGGTTCTGAGATCTTCCTGTTGGTGCCCAAAAATGCTGAATTGAATTTTCTTTGGACTTGCCAATCCAATGATGGGAAATTCAATTATTTTTGGCCAACTAATGGGAATGATCCATTATGATCCTCTTCCCCTACGCTTCTGGCTCTGCAGGACCAAGGTGGGTGAACCTTCACCTGAATAGGCTTTTTATAGCAGATAACCTGTGTATGGAACTCAAACTTCCATCTCTCAAAGTATGGCAAGGAACTTGAAATAAATATATCATGAACTGTAAACTGAAATACTTTAAGTAATTGAAATATTTTTTGGTAAATGTGTATATAATTTGAAATGAACAGATAGATAAGATATCACAAGACTATAAACAATGAACTGAATAACTATAATCCAAATAATGATTAGACCAGTGCCTTATTCTACCATGGGCAATAGAGTCAAGATCATTCCAATCTTATGTTCAACCTCAGAGATATTTCAAAAGGGTAATACTTCTCAAATGACAGACCAATTGACTAAGGCCTCAATCAACAGAATTTAACCATGCAAAATGAGAAAACCAATTGAAATATAGACTATGAATCAAATCAGGAAGCATGCACATCAA
>MU223175.1:1085975-1111046 GCA_018584345.1 Thuja plicata | reverse complement strand
CATGATCTCCTTACACACTATTCAAGATGCCGACACATCAACATTATTTGCAAGAAATACATTTTACAAAACAAATAATAAGAATAGGAATTATCCAAGGTTGAGACACCTTATTCCTAACAGTACTGTGTGATGTTTTCTCCTTCTTTCATTCTGAGATCATCAAACTTTCCTCTAAGGCTTTCTGTCTTGGCTCTCAGAACATTTGTATCACCTCCATGTACAATCTTTAGTTTGTCCCACATCTTCTTTGCAGTTTTGCAATCCTTGACATCTTCAAATTTAGCATCAGAGAGTGAGGAAGAAAGCTCTATAACCATGCAGTTATGCTCATGCTTCTCTCTCAATTGATCTACTATCAATACTCCTATAGGAAACACATATTCAGTATCTAGGATTTGAGCAACATCATTACCAATACCTGATAAGTGGAGTCTTATCCAACTTTACCATGAAGAAAAGTTGTCTTTGTTAAGCTTGGGCACATCTTGTCTGTTCATATTGTGAACCTGACTTAGGTCTAGAAACCTTCCTTCTAAGCACACAAGCTCTAATACCAATTGTTAGTAATAAATGAGAGGGGGGTGAATCAGTGGCCTCAAAATTTATCCTTCAACTATTTACCACCAATCAAATAAATGTTAGATTATTAAGTCCCTACAAGGTGCATGCCATGAAATACTTATAATGATTAACTGTCTGTCAGGTTTCCTTGTCTGTCTGTATTCTCCTTGATTACCGATAAGCAATAAAACTATTTACCAAAATGCAGTAAATAAGTAGAGTATACCGATCAACCCAGAAATGCATATGTGAAATATAAAATAGTAAAGTAATAAACCATACACACATAACACTTGGATTTTAACATGGAAACCCTGTTAAGGGAAAAACCACTGGGACTGGTACCCCACATTTTTACTCTTTTGAAGTGAGACCTGTTAGGAGCCAACCTTGTTAAAGGTTACAAACACACTGTTAGCTATGACCTTGTTAGAGGATATTATACATAGAGGTTGTCACTTAGTATCGGGCATCTATTGCTACCATCCATGAATAAGACTCCTTCTTAGACTATCAATATGTATCACACAATTCCAATGCTACTTTCATGAATCAACCTTTTTGACACTCCCTAGGATGTACCTCAATATATAGAAGATTGTTAAGTCCTGCTCTGTTAAGAGACTTGATGTTTCAATGGTTAAACTGAAACACTATGACCTATTTCTAATGCAACTTTGAATTGCAGATTTTTAGATCTATTTAATTACATTACCTCTCTGATCAATGTATCAGTTCAATTTTTTGTGATCCACACTTTCTGCTCTGTTATGTTGTGCTTCACTGTTTGTCAGTGTCTATAGAATTCCTTAGCTCTCCTTCAGCTTGATTGATCAGGACTACATGAAGTTCTTCTTCATCAGTTTCTCTTCAGAATCCTCTTTTGATTCACTCCCCTTCCCATGCATACAGAAATTAATTATTCTTCTCTCTTATATAGACATGATATTCATCGTTTCTTGATTCTTGATTCTTGGCATGAAAAACAATCCAGCCAATTTGATTTAAAGCATATATCCTAATTTGTGTCGTAGTTATCCTCATGCCAGTTGTATAAATCAGATTTAAATCAATTACTTAACTCTGGTCAAATAAAACAAAGAAAACAACTAGTTAAATCTATCTTTATCTCTTGCCAGTTAGCTATTTTGTCATTTTCTGAACTCTCTATTCTGTCGGTCGAATCTGCAGTCAGTCATCGCTGAAAACTTCCAGTTTCGTTGGTGTGACTCTAATTAGCTTCAGGATCTTTGTCCATCGGGCATCATTGGATTTTACTCATCGGCCAACTCTATTTTCAGTTTTTCGGGCATCCTATGGTTTTGCTTCATCGGGAAACACTACCTTCTTCTCGTCAGGTATCACTGCAACTTTTCTTCTTTCCCTTTACCGATGCTGTGCACTCCATCAGTGTTGTCAGTCACTTGGTGAATACTTGACATTTATGGATTTTTGAAAGCATAACCTTTGTTCCATTGATTCTTTGAAGTCTTTTGCATTATATACATGACCGTATAGATGATATCAGGTTGACATCAATGATAATACAAACCACTATCTGATTTAATGCCTTGCATTATCTTCAACTTAACATTGTCAAACATTCAATCAGTTACATGTCATCAGATCTTAGTATCCTGATCAGAGGTGATCATTTTTGGAACACAATGCAGTATGGCTATTTTAGAAAATAATAACTTGGCCACCCTAGTGCCATCACTAGTTTTCTTACAAGAAATGAAATGAGAATTTTCAAGAATCTATCCACAACTACAAAGATAGAGTCATTACCTCATTGTGTATGTGGCAGTCCCAATACAAAATTTGTACTCAATTTTGTCCATGGTCCTACTGGTACTTGCAATGGCATGTAAAATCCAATATTTTGGGAGTTCCCTTTGGCTACTTGACAAATTCCACACCTTTCAACAAACCTAGTGATATCTCATTTCATCTTTTGCAAGTAGTACTTATCTGCTACCAAGGCTATTGTTTTATCCTTCCTAAAATGCCCATCCATACAACTAATATTAAATTCTCTAATAATATATTCCCACATTGAGCCTACAAGAACACACAACTGTTTTCCCTTGAATAAATAAACATCTTGCATAAGATACTCACCTTGAATAGTGTCTGCCTGCCCAGGTACTGGATTCTTCAACTGATTAACAACTTCTGAAAAGTCACTATCAAATTCATACAAGCCTTTGATTGCATCAAAGCCAGCGAATTTTGTTTCCATGATGGTTAGAAGCACAACACACCTAATCAAGGCATCTGCAACTTGATTTTGTTTCCCTAATTTATGCTTCAGAACAAAAGTAAACCCTTGAAGGAAAGAGACCCATTTTGCATTTCTACTGTTCAATTTATTTTATGTGTTCAAGTATTTTAGAACAATATGGTCTGCAAAAACAACACAAATTTCTTGGGTACTAGATAATGCTTCCAATGTCTCAAAGCTTGCACAATTACATGGAACTTTGTATCATAAGTACAATATTTCATTCGCACATCATTCATTTTTTCACTAAAAAAGGCAATGGACTACCTTATTCACTAAGTACACCACCAATGCCCACATGTGAGGCATCACATTTCACTTCAAACACTTTATCAAAATATGGTAAGGCCAATATAAGAGCTTCACTGACCTTCTTCTTTAGAGTACTGAAAACTCTCTTTAGCCTCTTTGGTCCATGAAAACTCCTAACCCTTAGTGCAGTCTGTCACAGGTGTTACAATGTTGCTGAAATTACAAATTAACTTTATATAGAAATTAGCCAAGCCATGAAAAATTCTCACCTCGGTGACCTTACGTGGACTACGCCATTCAAGAATGACTCAAACTTTCTCTGGATCCATCTTGATACCATCTCAAAAAATAACAAATCCCAAAAAAACAAGGCTCGCTTGCATTAATGTAAACTTCTTCAAATTAGCATAGAGTTTCTCTTTTCTTAATACCCCCAATATGATCCTTAAGTGTTGCAAATGTTCTTCCCTTCCCTTACTAAAAATTAGTATATCGTCAAAATAAACTACTACAAACTTGCCAATGTAGGAACGCAACATAGTATTCATGAGTCTCATAGAAGTGATAGGTGCATTTGATAAACCAAAAGGCATGACCTTCCATTCATACAAATTATCCCTAGTTTTGAAACCAGTTTTCTAGTCATCCCCTTCTTGTATGTGGATCTAGTGGTATCCACTTCGCAAATCAATCTTAGTGAAATATGTTGCTATAGCAAGAACATCCATCATATCATCCAAACAAGGGATAGGAAAAAGATACTTGATGGTTATCCTATTGATTTCTCTAGTGTCTATGAACATCCTCCATGTTCCATCTTTCTTTGGGGTTAGCAATGGTGGTACAACACAGGGGATCATTCTTTCTTATATTAAACCTTTATATATGAGCTTAATTACCCTTTTGTTCAGTTTTGCGTGTTGTGTTGGACTCATTCTATAAGCTGCTAGATTGGGAAAATTTTCTCCTGGAATAAGATCAATATGATGTTGGATATCTCATTTTGGGGGAGACCATTAGGTAGTTCCTCTAGAATGACATATGAATACTCTTCCAACACCGCAGCCACTTCTGGTGGTATTGTCAAGTCTTCCTCTTTCCCACTTTGCACTACTAATGCCTAACAACACCTTGTTTGTTTAATCTCCTTGATAACTTACTTTTTAGATAGCACACTTTCAACTTTTCCATCATCCCTGAGAGGTAGAAAGATTACCTTAGATCCATCCTTCCAAAAGGTGTAATTATTCTTTTCTCCATTATGAATAACCTTTCTATCATACTGCTAGGGTTGACCTAAGATGACATGACATGCATCCATTGGAATCACATCACACCATAACTCTTCCCTGTAGAGCTTTCCTATGGAAAATTTAATAAGGCACCTCTTATCTATCATAACTTCATTGCCCTTTTGAACCATTCAATCCGATAGGGATGAGGGTGATTTCACATGGGAGATTTAGTTTCTTCACCATTTCTTTAGAAACCATATTCTCACAATTGCCTCCATCAACAATTACTTGACATAGATTTCCACATGAGGTACACCTTGTTTGGAATATGTTGGTTCAGAGCCATGAATCATCAACACCTTTCTCCTACACATCCTCCTTTGCTAGAATAATCATTGTCCTCCTCATCATGAGAATTTTTCTGATATACAGAGATAGTTCTTGTTCATATCCTTCATTGTCAACTTGGGCTAGGTTCACTCTGGATGGTCCTCCATGATTTCGATCTTGCATGTTAAAATTGGAACACTCAAAGGCCTTGTGTCCTTCTTCTCCACATCTGAAATAAGCGAATGGTCTTCTTTGGCCTTCCCATCCTCTTCCATTACCATATCCTCTTCCACGTTGAAACCCCCTTCCTCTTTGTTGATTCAACAGATTCTGATGGGCTTCTTCTTGTTTCTCACTTCCTTGACTGGAACTCAAGCCTCCTCGAAATGTATTTGATGTACCCCTTCATCCTCCTCTATTCCTATAATTGTACTACCTATTATTTTTCTTCATCCTTTAGAGCCAACTGATAGGCATCCTCCATAAAGTTGATCTGATGCATGCTTAGATCATCATGACTAGTCAAATTTAAACCATTCACATATCTTGCAGCCATATGTTCATTTCTTCCTTGATGTTCTATACAGATGGACAACTTGTAAAATGCATCTTTATAATCTTGCATATAAGGCAAGTTTTGTTTTGAATTTTAAAACCTTTGGAAGAGTGTTTGAGCATAATCCACAGGTAAGAATTTTCCTCTCATCTTTTTCTCCATGTCTTGATTTTAACCTTCCCTTTCTTTGTTTGTTCATTTTGGAGATGATCCCACCAAATCATCACATGTCCTTTTAACTTGGTGCATGCAAACTTCATCTTCTTTTCTTCTATCACAGACTTCCATTCAAAAAAATTCTCGTTCAGCCAATCTATCACTTCCTCTAGCTTAAGACTACCTGGATAGTCTGAAAGATTAACCTTGATTACTTCATTTTTTCCCTCTAAGACTCTGAGTAGCCTCTCTTCGAAACTCACTTCTTCTTCTTTTCCTTCTTCTAAATCTTCATTTTCTTGGCTCGCCTCTCCATTAGATTCATCTCCTTCTCTTTGTAATCCTTGGTTTTCAAATCGGTTCATGAGTTCTGCTACTTGTCTTTTCAAAATTATCGTATCTCTCTACATTTGGGTAAGACCTCTTCCTCTTCCTCTTCATCTTCTTCTCCCAGCCATCATCCTGCTCTGATACCAAATGTAGCCCAAAACCTTCAAGAATAGCAAATCAGAAAATACACAACACAAAATTGTAGAACTCGAAATTCTTCATTAAAATTATGTAACTTACTCTACCTTACAATGAAATAAAACTCCTAATTATTACAATTTCAAAAATTACCATATTTTGCAAATTTTCAGGAAAAATAGATTTTTCCTTTTTTGGTAATTTCCAAAACCCATCCTATGAATCCTAATTTTTCCCAAGAAAAACCCCCAAATAAGGCAAGATGAATTTCCAACTAATCCATGAAATCAAAGACATGATTTCAGATTTATTACAAAACACAACTTTCTAAAAATTGAAAAAACATAAAAAGCCAATTTCAGAGGCCAAGATGATATTTTTGACTCCTTAAAAAAGACAAAATGGCCACCAATTGAGCTAATCTCTTAATCATTTTGAGTAACTCCTCCTCACGCAAATGCACGTAAAATTTTAGCTAGAACCCACATCCGATCAAAACTTATGACCCTCGAATGCTCTTACGTCAGACGTGTGTGTGTGTATATATATATATATATATATATATATAGATGAATTCTATTAGGCTATTTGTACCAATTGAGAAATGATAGTTTGTAGGAATCATAATGTAAAAGAGGAATGGTAAGAAGAACAGTAAGAACAATATAGACTGGACGTAAGTGTATGACACTTATATTCTCCCCTTAAAACAATAACAAGGTACCCCTAAAATAATTCAAGTGTCACATTGCCAAGGGGCTTGGCGAGCATATTGGCAATCTATGAATTAATTGAGAAGTATTAGAGACATATGTGGTGTTGCGTTACCTACTCACAAATATAATGATATTTAGCCTATGTGTGCTCTGTTCACTCATGAAAAATTATATTCTTAATGTAAGCTTCAACACCCCTTTATTGTTGAAAAAAAATGTTGGCTTGTCTTCTGAAATAAAAGTATCACTTAGAATATGATGTAAGCAAATTTCCTTACGCACAACCCCTCATGTGGAATAATATTCAACGTGAACAGATGAGAGATAGCTAATATTTTTCTTCTTAGTTACCCACAAGACCATATCCAAGATGAAAATTATAAGCTTATGTTGATTTCCAATTAATTATGGACCTGACATAGTCCGATTCAACATATCCCTATATAAAGAATTGGCCATCCTTCTTATATTGTAAACCATACTCAAGTGGACGTCAAACATATATAAAAACATGCTTTGTTTCAATCCAATGATATTTATTTGGATCCTACATAAACCTGTATTGGTAGCTAATAGAAAATCATAAATCTAGTATGATATACATCAAGTTAATGAGAGTCCTATAGCTAGTGATAGAGAGTCACATCAACTTTAAGTAAATCCCCAAAACGATATATATAAATGCGTCTTTACCATATTCTGCCAAACGGGAAATACCATATTCGACAGAAACTCCAAAACCAGCGTCATATCGCTACTCTATTTCCAATGTCCATCTCTGTTAATTTTCGTTGCCGTTTCATATTCCTAACGCCTCAAATAATAACCCTAATTTATTCCCAACATAAACAACAATATACCTTACCTATCAATTGTATTATTTATTCTCCATCATTACTATTATTTTCATTTACATTGCCGTTTCAATTCCGGACCTGCCAACCTGAACAACCAAACACTGTCGCTAATTTATTCTCGCCCAAACAAGGGAAATTATTATTATTTCATATGTTTAACCCACCTTATGTTGAGCATAACGTCCCAACGTGAACACCAACATTTCTCATCTTAAATATAACGTCCCAATCCACTTATATAAGCACAGCATACACACATTCAATCAGTCACCAAACAAAAATGGGTGCAAAGAAATCAGGAATCATGCAATTTGCAAAGAAGTTTTTATTAGTGTTGATGTTAATTGTGATATTTGAAGGGGTGAGAATAGTTTCAGCACAGTGCGGCACTGACTACGAGTGTTTTAGCCCTGATGACTGTCCTGATGGGAAATTTTGTTGCAAGGTTGCACGCTGCCCTGATGGTGGAGGAGTTTGTGCATCAAACTGTGCCTGACCATCATATTTCCATTCAAAATAAAAGCTACTGCATATGATCTCTATATTGATCTCTTATCACTGGAGAATTATTAGAGACTCGCAGATATTATAAGCTAGTAAGAGGGAACTAGTATGTATTAGTCTCTAGCTCAAAGACTGTTGAGGTGCATATGTTTTCAAAGCTTTGGATTTACTAAATAAACCTTGTTTAGAAATGTTCGCCGAGTTTGACAATTTACTTTCTCTAAAATATATTTTATTGAATATCAAAATATACATTTATATGAATAGATGTATGATTCCCACGTGTTCTATATATTAAGGCCTCTATTCATAAAAAAAAAAAATATTAACAAACAATTTCTTACATTCATCAAGTAAATAATAAATATGTTTGTTTCTTCACATCTTATATCATAATTTTATTTTCTTTCAATATGTTTATTTTTTTGAACTAATGACAAAATAATATTAAGATAATAAGAAGATTGTTAATATCATTTTAAAAGATATAAAAAATAATTATATAATTAAAGTATTTATTTATAGGATTTCAAAGTTTATTGAAGAAAGAAATATTATTTAAATAAGAAAATTTATGATGATTGTATAAATATAAATTCTATGATTAAACAATTGAAATTAAGTAAATTCAATTTTAATTAGTGTAAATTAAGTGAGCTTTGTTTATGATCAATATTTGCCATATTTGTAAGAACTTGTTGACATTCGTCATTCATGTGCATTGTCTATCTCTTTCATTATGTACACTATTTCTCCCACTTTTTCCTCCATTATTCTTATTGTGTTCATGCTTATATATAGCTATTTTGGTTGTTATCCAATAAAATCTTTAAAAATTAATATTAAAATAAGTGAGGAAAGGCGCAAACCCATTATAGATCTAGCACAAACTATCAAAAACTAGAAAATATACCATTCACAAAATAAATAACTAATTAATTAATTAAGAAAATACTAAAGTTGGAGCCAAATTAATTACATAATATTTTTAACCATCTAGCTTTGAAACTATTTATCTAAAATCCTAACCTGATAAGGTGAATTCAAGTTAGAGGGATATTTTGTGTTACATTGAACAACTATCCAAGTAGATCCATTATTACTATCATAGATACAGAAAACAATTGTGTCAAGATAAATATAGTTAGAAAGAACATCAGAAAAATAGTTAGTTAAGATGGTCATAAAAAAATCCTTTTAAACAACATCATCCTTGAAGCTACTTCAAGAAAAATAATAAGATGGTCATAGACAACATTTTTACCAAAAACTACTTCTGAACACTTATAAGTGAAATTAAACCAAAATAATACATCCAATAAAAGGGGAATCCCTCATAGTCCACTAAATGACACCAATATCTATTATTAACTATTAGAATGACCACTCTAGATAGAGCTTTTAAAATACCAAATTCAACCTGAATGAAAACAAAGGAATTATGACTAAAGACTTTGGTTCTCCTTCAAGAATCTAGCTAAATTTTTAACAATAATCTAACATAAGAATTTTTTTTTAACAATAGTCTAACATAAGAAATGGGTGCAAGAGTTTGGGATCTTATTTCCTATAGCACATTTTGAAGAAACGTGAACTACTAGGCTCAAGTAGGCTTAAGAACTTAGTGAGTACAATGATCCTCTTCTATAATCAAGACTTCTTATGCAAGCTGGATTGAAAAATGTAAGATAGAAGACTAGAAAATAGGAAAAGATAAGTTTTAGAATGTAAAGGTAAGAAAAAAATAGATATACTAATTTTGTTACTATAAATCAAGCCCAGAGACTATAACTAACTTGTGAGTTTAATTTGAAGTATTTTTGGAGAGACTACGTCTGACTGATTTTTAGGAGTAGGTTGATTGGGTAGGCCTGTTCCCTACACTTTTTGATGATTCTAGTTGCAAACTATAGTCAAGCTCCCTTACTTCCCAGATCGGTCTCGCCATTGGTGCCACCTATTCCCAGACACCAAAAAGAATGAAATTATTTTGTAGAGAGGTGGATTCCTCATTTGAGCACAGGTGAGGAATAAACCTTGAAATTGAAATGAAATAAAGGAAAGTTTGTTAACATAGAGCAAAGGCTAGAGGCTAGATATCAAACATGAAGTGTCTTATACTTTGGGAACACAAACGTTTCTTTGAATGTGATCATGAATGTTGATGGAGTAACTTCACACATAAACCTAAAAGAAAATGCCTTGCATAATAATTGTTGTAGTTTGCCACAATTCTTGATATGAAGAAAGAGAATATAATGAATGCTTGAAAACTTGAATGCTTGAATGAATGAATGATGATTTCTTCCTTAATTTGGATCTTATCTACTTGGCCATAATGCGAGACAAGTTTGCTACAATGGAGAATATTTCCTTAAGAATGCCTTGAACTCTTGAAATAAACTTTGAAATACTTGAATGCTTGAGCTTGGAATTCTTACTTCTTAATTGTATAAAATTTTGATTGTCATTCTCAAAATGAGAAGAGGTATATTTCTTACATACCCTTCGAAATTATTTTAGAGCTCAAAAATCAAAGAAGACTGAGGGGAGATTGAATTTCCCTCTCAACTATTGAGACCAGCGTCTAGCCTCTGGTTAAAAGTTTAACAATCACATTATGTCACTCTTGTGATTGTAATGATAATCTTTTGTAATTGGCTCTATATTTAAAGTAAATTAATGTGAGACCTCTCCCTTTTCTATTATATGAGTTGGAGTGATTTTTATGAATGGTTTCAAGTGAGTTGTATGTCAAAATTATAGGATTGATAAGCAGTGTTACAGTTAAAATTTCCAAGGGTTATGCCATTACTTAATTAAGAATATGCCAGCCATTACTTAATTAAGAATGATGGCATATTGTAATGAGGTCCCTTATATATAGGAAAGTACATCAGCAACAATAATATCATAGCTTAATTGAGAATGAAATGTTGGCGCGGCCACTGGTCTTAAGTAATAATGGCATAGAAAATGGAGAGGGATTCATTCGCTGGAAATTATGCACCTGACGATTCAAGCACCACTCTATGCATCCCTTTATATGCATTTACTTCTTCCTTTCACTTGCAATTATGTGAGGACGAAACCCTGGGGTCGACTCACAGCAGAAACCAGAGATCCTGCCAGAAAATAGAGATTTGATTACTCATTCTAGATGACCACAAAATTTATGTCTGTTTATACGTTTGTGTATGATTCATTCTTGTATAGGAGAAACTCAATTTTTTTTTATGGAATGCATTTATTTTTTAATCTTGACAGCAAAATGTAGCAGTCAAGATTTCATTCAAAATTCATTTCGTGCAGGTCAATAAAATTTTGTAGTATCTGAGCACATGCAATGTTTTTCCATCTCAGTATAGGAGTTCGCGTTTGACGGTACCATTAAAGGTTTGTAGAACAATATTTTTCACAATCATTCTTCTGAAATTTTCTTTTTATCATATGAACTTATGTGCATGATGTAACAGAGATTTTATTGTTTGGTAGTTTCTATCTCCGATTTTTAAAGCTTCAATAATAGAATTGTAATTGATGCTAAGAATTTATTTATTTTTGGTTTGTTGGAAAGACCTTTTTAAATGTCAATTATTGTTTATAAATCTGGAATTTTTTCAGAAAAATAGTTTTTCATGCCTTAACTATTTATAAATAGAAAGTGCAGACTCAAATTTAATAAGATTTGAGGATCACAAAAAAAATACAACACAATCGTGAACACATCAAATATAATTCATATATTAACCCTTGCAAAATACATACATACTGAGTTAAACTCATTTATACTATTTGAAATCTAATTTTCTAAATCCAAGCATTCAAATGATATTCACCTCAACCAACAAACTAATATAAAGTTTTGCAATATTCAAAAGTCTAGGAGCACTAGACTATATCACGCCTCTTCTATATTTGGAGACTAATACTACTTGCCTCTAATCGGATTATTATACCTGGGAATACATAATCCCTCTTCACAGATAAAAATATCTGCTGTACTTTTCATTTTGAATAGAAACATCATGGTGAGGGACAGTTTGGAGTACAAGTGCCTGCCAAATTATCGCATTGTATACCCGTGGTAAAACAACAAACAGAGCCAGGCGAACAGGTAATTGTGTCAAAACAATCGCAATCTGCTGAAACTATTCTCACCCCTTCAAATATCACCACCAACATCAATACTATTAAAAACTTCTTTGCAAATTGCATTACTCCTGATTTCTTTGCACCCATTTTTGTTTGGTGATTGAACGAATGTGTAAGTTGATTGGGACGTTATGTTCGAGAGAAGGTGGGTAAAACCTATGAATTAATAATCTCCTCTTGTTTGGGTCTGCTTCGAATAAATTCGTGGCAGTGTTTGGTTGTTCAAGTTGGCAGGTCCGGTTTTGTTTGAAGTGTTTGGAAGAGGAATCTAATAAGGCAATGCAAATCAAAATAATGATATGATGGAGAATAAAGAGTACAATTTATAAGCAAAATATATTTTTTGTTTTTTAGGTTGTGAAGAATTTAGGGCTTTTATTTGAGGCGTTTGGAAGGGCTGGGGTCGGCCGTCTTCTAAGACCATTTGGTGGATGACGGTAATTGTAGATTTAATTTTTTAAATCTGTTTCTCCCACTCAGCCGCTCAAACTTACTGTCAAGGGTTGATCGCATCTCAATTGATTATTGTGTGCATGGTTGAGCATCTTGCTCGTGCTATCTCAAGGACACCCTAAAACTATCTTTATTAAGATGCCAATTATACCTGTTGTAGTTGTGTCGATATGTTCAAAAGGTAAGGAGATTGATAAAGGATAAAAGAATTAAACTGGTGTGTGCCTACACAATTATCACATTGTATACTCGTGGTAAAATAGTAAACTGAGCCAGGAAAACTGGTAATTGTGTCAAAACAATCGCAGTTTTTTGAAAGTATTCTTGCGCAACATTAATGCTATTAAAATCTTCTTCAAAAACCGCATGATTCGTGATTTCTTTGCAACCATTTTGGTTTGAAAAGTCATTGAAACGCCAGGTCCGGTTTCGTTTGAGGTGTTGGAGAGAGGAATGTGAAACTCCAGGTCCGGTTTAGTCTGTGTGAACAACTTACGTGTGTGGTAAGTCTCATACTAGGCTATATAGAATAAAAAATCTAATCTAATCTAGAACTGCTTTTTTTTTTTTTTTTGGTGTGTGTTTGTTTGTTTCATGACACCTACAATTTGTTGGTACTCTCATCTATTAGGATACCATTTTCAATTTCGTATATGTTAAGCCATCTTTCATGGCGGGATTTTCTGTTTTTTTAGAGGACTTGTGTGGTTTCATATCGAATGGAGGTAAGGCAGAAGGTTGGAATGAGGCAGTGTAATTATGAAGTAATTTTACTGGCATGATCAGATCGGGCACAATTGCACTAGTGAGTAGATGGTGTCGCTATTTGGAAGTCTCTTGTAGAATTAGTTAAGACCATTTATCCTACACTTATAGTGCTGAGGATAAACTTAATGTTTTTACAATCGCATGTGAGTATGTTAAGTGCCTTAAAGGTATGTGGTTTTGGCCCAGCGAGGTTAAGTGGTTGGCGGTTAGTGGCGGATAGTTGGCGGGTTATGAAAGACAATTTTGGTCAGCCCGTGGTTATAGGACAGACCGCAAGATGTTAACATATAGCGATAAAGATTAGTCAGACAGAAGCTTAAATAGGTTGACACTTCAACAGAGAAAGAAAAGGCTTCACACGATCATGTGAGAATGACATGTGGATGACATTGGCCGGATAGATTGATGATGATGATTGGGTTTTAAACTATAGTTAGAGGAATTGTTAACCCACCACACTAACCTGCCATGTGTCTATATTTGAAAAGTAGATAGAACGGGCGTCATCCTTGTGTTGAGATGATGAACAGATGGAATTACAGACTTGTCAGATTTTATCGTGTGACAGGAGTTGCAATATGAAAAAATCAAAATTGTATTGACCAAGGTCACTTATATTTTTTGTCTCTATTATCTCAGATCATTAACCTTTTTTGTTTAAAAGATAGGTTTCCAGAAATGGGTTTAAATAAAGATCACCATAAATAGATAAGTATGCTAGGGAAATCCTATTAGAAGGATCAGTATGATAAGACCGGCACAAGAAACAAAAAGTGTTCAGTAGATTTGAATTTGTAGAGCATCATAACATTTCAGTAAAACTGCAATGGAGTGTGACATGTCTCTGATTACTCACTTCCTTACGCTTGCAGTTATAGGCTGTGAAGGGTAATTATCGAGGCACTTTCCACACAAGTGGACATGGATTTAGGAATTATAAATGTGACCATTCCATGGCCTATTTGGCTACACATCATTGAAAATGGGTATTGTTAAGGATAAGCAGTGGCTCTAGATACAGATGCAAAAAGAGTATTCAGATTGATTGTATGGGGAGAGTACATTGTTATTAAAGAGGCATTAAAATGTGCCTGAGTTTCAAAAGAGGTATTAAAAGGAGGTTTGACTTGCAATCTCACAAGTCACTCAAGCTTCACCTTTTTATACCCTTTGACTCAAATATATTGGTTCTAGGCTGGAAAAGAGGATGAGGAGAGGTCAAGTCCTTGGGTCTCTCTTTTTGGATTTTTCTCACTGCATGAGGGAGTCCTTGCAAGACTTATGATGAGAATCTTGCATCTAGGCTCCTCTTTCATTGCAACCACGAACTGTGCTATATTGGCCTAGCTCTGTTGTTTGTTTCTTTTAACAGTGGCATTTTTTTACCCACTTATCCAGTTGGTGCGCACTTAAATGAGTTAGAGGAACAACATATCTTATATGTACATATTTTACTTCTCTGTCAAACATATTAATCTTTTTGATTGTGGAGGTAGAAAGGGTGATGGATCAGTTATTGTTGAAAGATGACATAGTTTATTTTCTTCTAGTCTATGTGTCATGGTTTTTTAAAAGTGTAACAAATTTTATTTAGTCCAACCTAAAGCTTGCTAGCCCCCTTGTCTTATAAAAGGGTATTTCAAGGCCTAAAAAGATGATTTGAGTTTTGAGAATCAAGTAGCATATCTTAGTGTAGAAGGAATAACACTATAACATTCTAGAAATCATTGTAAATGAATCTGTGTGATTCGTACAAAGGGTTTCATGGAGTTATAAGTTGTGTTGTACAACATAAATAGCAGAGGATTTGATTAATATATAATGCCAGTTCAGATTTCTCCTATGTATAATGGTGTTATGTCTGGAATGAAAGGAAGCATGAGTTTTATTCACTTAGTGCATTGTTGTGATGTATGTAACTCTTGTGTTTCATGCTTTGATCTAAATGATCAATTAAATGCTTGATTAAGATTGCAAATTTCACAGGGTTATACATGGATTATTATAAGTAGTCTGTACTAGGTTGTTGTTAAAGGGATATTACAAGGCAATACTCTTAGACCATATGCTATTGATTAAACTATGTTGCATGATGTTATGTTACTAATGACTCCGCTACCCAATGGGATAAGGCGTTGGTCTTAGCTTTTCTGAATCTTATAGAGATATTGTTATTCAGATTCTTGTTGTTACCTGCTACAAAAAAATCATTTAAATCATGAATACATTTATTTATGTTGTCGATTAATAAGTTATTTCATCTCATGCTCAAAACAAGGGTGATTTTCAATAGGTGATTAGCCATTATCTAGTATAACATGGTTATGCTGAACCTTGTATGAGATTTCTTCTTATATTAATGGTAGTTATAGTTTTAGCCTATATTCAAAAGCATTAGAGGGAGTCCCCCCTTGGTCTTGCAGAACCTAAAGTGTAGAGGGATGAATTAGTGTCCTTATTAGTTGGTCCAGTACATTTAAAGGTTTCAAACATTGGAGTTGGCTACTCTATAGAATATATTGAAGGGTGTACCAGTAGCTTTGTGAGTGTAAAACCTTTTAAGGAACCAACACAATTGATTATTATGTGTATGGTTGATCTTCTTTCTTTTGTTATCTTAAGCATTAAAATATGGATTGGAGAAGAAATTCACAGAGGATCTATGAGATCTTCAATATGTTCAATTTATAGCCAATTACATAATAAATGATAGATCCTAGGAATACATCTTCAACATATTCAATTTATAGCCAATTACAAAATAAATGATGCTCATAAGGTTAGCTGCAATATTCATGATATACAATTGGACATAGGGTTCAGTTGATGAAGAAGATAACATTGAGTTGGAGATTTCTCTATGGACACTATTGGTAGATAATTAATTTACCTTTCTAATATCCCCCCTTTAAATTATTCTAAATGTTTTCAAATATTCCCCATAAGCTAAAAAGATGAGTCCTGACCTAGAACCTTCTTAGGTACCCATTTACAAAACTTATACAAGTTATGTTTAGTGTGGTTTTAATGTGCCAATTCATTATTTTTTACTTTCCCTCATCATAATCACCTTGGGATTTTGCATCATATCCCTAACTAATACACTTCTCAAGTGGTTTCTTTCTGACCACAAATTCTTCACACAAAATAGTTTTTGTAGCTGACCATAAACTTTGTACTTGAGTGGTTTTGGCTAACAACAAACCTCATATACAAGTGGTTACTATTGATCATGAACCTCATAAATGATCTTGGATTACTACAAACCTTATGTACAAGTGGTTACTGCTGACCAAAAAAAGTCACAAATGGTTTTGGATTACCACAAACCTCACATGATGGGGAAACTAACTTATAATGCATACACTTATTGATCACCACTCTGGGTTTCTTGATTGATTTTGTGCATCTTCATTTGTACCTGCATAGATTATCGAGTCCATATAAAAAGTGATCCATCTACCGAGATGAATGGGAACCCATCCACTATACTTGCTAGTTCTATAGAAATTATTTTTTCCTATATGGATCATCAATATGTTAAATAAAAACACAATGAGGTATTGGGTACAAACATTCATGCACTCCTTACAATAACTCAGGTACAATAAACATCCTCCTATTAAGACACAATATTAGTGCTTAAGGATCCTATCTTTTGTGGGCTCTTTTGGCCTCATACATTGTGTGCACAAATTCAGAAACAAAATGCTACAACATTCAAAAATATCACTTCTTATTCATTTGCACATAAATACAAATATATTACTTAAACCTATTTACATCTCAATACTATGGGGAATCTTTGTTTTACCTCTTCTCGTCTTCTTTGTGGTGATTTCAATTTTCAACAATATTTTTGCAATTTAGGACAGATTTCGAATATATCTATACAACTTCAATCCTTTTCACGATCTCTTTAACTTCATTTACAAATGATTGATTTCTCTTTAATTCCGATCCAAACACTTCAACAATCTCAATTAGATTGGGATTTTCCTTGACATTAATGGTAGCAAGGATCTCACACACTGGTCAACTACTTTTGTGCATGTACACTTCCTTGGCTTTATAGTGACTTATTCAACCCAACAATCTTTTTCAACACCTTCAGCTCCTCTTTCTCCTGATAAACTTCAAACAACATCATCCCACAATATTTATAAACAAATTTATTTTAGAAAAAAAACTTGCACATATACCTAGATATGGATCTTTATTCACTCTTGGCAGACCACTTTGTGATTAACATCTTCTACTTTACACTGCTCTCTTTATGCTTGAATTGGCACCATCACTAATCTCAATGCAGTAGCCTCAATTTGGGGCATTCTCTTTTACACCGACTAACAACTTCTCAGTTGTGACTCCATCTCACTTGCAAAAATTTATAAGAATATGTCAACCAAAGTTCATACGATTTAAATTTAAAATGATCTTCTACAACAACCCTTTAAATCCCCTTTTAACAATGTTGATTCCACTAAAGATGATTTTTTTCTTTTGAGTGACCAAACATTTAACGCTCATAGAAATTAAACGATTTTATTTGGCCTACAACCATAGTTCTCAATGTTGAAATACTAACAAACATGAAATGAGATTTTTTTAATGGCTTGAATTAATCTCTTAGATCTAAGCAATGATTTTAACCTTTAAGTAGTATTCAAATTGTATAGAGAAAATCAAATTTATTAGATTTTGCATGATTATACTTGTATGCATGACAAAAAAAAATAAACCACTATATTAATATGATATAATCTTTGTAAGAATCTCATAAAACATAAGTGCTCGTAATTCTATTTTTGCCAATGGTTCAAAAGGTATGCATCTACAACCTATTTTATCTTATTTTTCTTAAATTCTAAAATACATTATATCAATATTTATGTATATAAATAGAATATTTTCACAAGGAAAATTATTTTTTTAGCATCAAGATTCAGAAAGGGGTTGAAATATGCTACAATTAGTTAACCATAAGATTAAAATAAAAAAGAAATTATGTCTCATAAATATTACCACATTTCAACACCAATTACACAGTAAACATATAGTTTTCTCTTTTGAACAATTATATGAGGGTTTTAATAACATACATCGCATCTTCAAACAATATAGTACATGTGTTAGGCACCAAAAAAAAATTCCTTGCATAGATTTTATAATGGTTCAAACTCATACTTCAAAACTAAAGCTAGAGTTTTCAAAACATACCAAACTATCAATCTTAGCCCCCCTAAATAAGGTAATTACTGATCTACCGAAGGGAATCTAATGGTACATTCAAGGTAGGCCATACAAAAAATTATAATTGTTCAGCCCTTTATTCTAGATTACCTGTCTACTATCCTTTCAATTTAATCTCTCAACACCAAATATTGTTTTAAAAGATAATACGGGGTTTCAATGCTTCAAGGAATTGTAAAGGTTGTAGATACTATAAAGTAGTTTCCAAGCTATTTCCAAGGATATTTAATAATTTCATGAGATTTTCAAGGGGTTAATCTCATAATGAACACTTAGACAGTTTTATAATGTTTGGACAATAATTACATAGCATGAAAAGTCTTCTTAAACACTTCAATCAAGAATTCTAATGATAGTAACTAAGAGACTAGCAAGGAAATAAAATACAAACAAGCCGTAGCTTCCAAGAAAAAAAATTCAGAAACTTCCAAACAAAACAAAGAATGAGACCTTAAACAAAACCACATATATAAGAGAAAAGATTCGCATAGTGACAATAAAACAAATTATAGAAAAAAACTGATTTAAAAATGTCCTAAGAACTCTCATTCAAAACTTATTTTCTTCATGTAATTCAAAGCCTATTTACACATCTTTTCTTTATGTACTTTGAAGCTTTTTTAGACATAAAAAGGAAGGATTATTAATCTCACAAGGTAAACAAGGAACCTGTGTAAAATGTTGAAGTGGTAAATGTAAAATGTTGAAGTGGTAAATGATGTCTCTTGTATCTTCTATCGATGCCTCTCCTATTTCCTTGATTTAACAGTGTCCCCTCTCTCAAGTCCCTACTACTACATTTTTCATACGCTCTCCACTATCTTCAAGAAAAAAAATGTCTCCAAACGATCAACAGGCAAAAACATGAAAATAAAACGATGTCTTGAATCCCCAATTCATAGCGTTAGCAAGAAATCTTTGTTTTTTTCGCGTTTTCCTCCTCCTTTCCTCTGTTTAGAATGTATGTGTGACTCAAAATCTGATTATTTCAAAATAAGGTTTTGAAGTTCTGGTTTTGTGTATTCGGAAGATAGTTTGAACCGTTTGGTTGACTCCAAGATGACTGAAACAATCCATCTTCTGCAAAATTAGAATTGGAACTGAGAAATTCCTTTTAAACATTTGAAATTGAGGAAATATGATGCAACCCTTCATTAAAAAGATTGAAAATAATTAAATTTGAATGGAACATTAATAAAAAAACTTCTATAACTAAATTTAAAAAATATAAAATTTTGATTAAATCAAAATTTACTTTTGTTCAAATTTTTTCTTTTTTTTTTAAATGAAAAGCTAAAATTGAAACATTTTGAATGAACCACTAAAAAAATCAAAATTTCTCAATGAACCATAACCATTCAAATCAAATTTTCCTGAATGCAAATATAACTATATAAACTTTTTTATATTAATTATAGAGGTATCATCAAAATTACAGAACAAGGAAGACCCAAGATTTTTTCAGCTCCAGAGGCATGCCTCACATGGAGAGAAAGTCACAAAAACGAAGTATGCTAGTCAAATTACATAAGGAACCTGTATTACATAAGAGCAATATAATTAAAAGAGGTTTAATGAAGCAGATCTTCAAACTGTTCCACCCATGCGGTCCATCCAAGAGGTCCATCCATCCAAGCAATGTTTTTGTTGGCTTGGATTTGAGCAATCATTTTTATCTGATCATCAGTCGCATTCTTGTTTTTGGTGATCTCCTTGTGTAACTTTTTCACCGTTTTGTTGAATAGAGCCATATTGTTCATGTGCTTATGGTAATCATATCCGTCTTTCATTTCAAACACGAACATAGTGGAATGTCCCATTTTGAGGAATCTGATAAGTTTCTCCCTCTCGATCATCATCGTGATACAAACCTGCGAGGGAAATTTTCATAAGGGTGAGTTTTAAGAACAACTCAGTAAGAGATCTATGCACACCTTGAAACCTTTCCTCATTCCTACACTTCCATAGTTGCCATAAAATGTTAGAGGAAATAATGAACCATAAAATATTAGAATCATTTTTAAGACCATGAATATACCCAGTCGTTATTTCAAAGATATCAATGAACTTGGGATAAGTTATTCCACATAAAGCCCAAACCTTCTTTGCAAATTTACATTCAAAGAATATATGTCTACAAGATTCAGGTTTATTACAAAGAGTACAGACATAATTAGGCACCAGGTATCTGTTGATGGGCAGCCTATTGATCAGCATAAGCCATTTGAAACATCTGATCTTGGGATCAATAGAGGATTTCCAGATTCTAATAAAAAATTTATTCCAGTCCTTCATATCCAGAGCAGTATGCCAAAAACTATTGACATGCTTTATAATATCTTGATTATTATTCAGGGAATTGTACACATTTTTGGCTTTGATTTTACAAAGCAAGGTACCATCAGGCCATTTGCTATTAATGTATCTATGTGAGTCTATGAGGCAGGTGGAAGGGATATTAGAGAAAGCTCTAGATATCATGTAATATGTTTTTTTATGAGCGGCCGGAAGTTTGTATTTATTTCTTAACTCATCCCAATTAATCAGACAGTCATTCTCAAATAAATCAATGAAGGTGGAGATTCCCAGGTTATTCCAAAATTTAGCCGAGCAGCCTTGTGTCAAGGCAAGAGGCTTCCCCTAGAGATACAGATTCCACCAGATGGACCTCTCACCATGTAGAAGGTTGTCCGAGTGGAAGGAATTATCAGAAATATAGTGTCTAGAAGACTCCCATGCTTTTCATATGGTTTTAAATACAGCAGAACCATGTACAGTAGTAGGTAATTTACCAAATAAGATATCAGCAAATGGGAGATCTTTCCAAGTTTTAGCCTTCTTTGGGTAACCCCTCAAGATATTATTTCTGACAAGTACTTTCCATGGCTCTTCTCCTTCAACACAGTGAGAAACCCATTTGGTGGCAAGTGCAATACCTTGGAGTCTGAGGTCTTTCAGGCCAAGGCCTCCATATTTTTTATCAGTGCTGCACCAATCCCATTTAACGGCGTGTAGCTTTTTGTTTCCTTTACCGTCCGACCAAAGGAAACTCCTTATGGCCTTCTGGATTTCCAATATTTGGTAGTTGTTAAAAATCCATGCTGATGCTTAGTATATGTTATATGAAGATAATATTTTTTGACAGACTTGAAGTCTACCAGCAAGCGACAAGGATCAGTTGTACCAGCTATTAAGTTTTTTGGTGATCTTAGACTTAACCCAGAGCCACATATCCTTAAGAGAAGGATCAACAACGAAAGGGATACCCAGGTATTTGACAATATTGGTGGGGCCACCCCACTGGAAAACATGTTTCAAAAACTATGTTTCAAAAAGTTTCATAGACATCATTTACCACTTCAACATTTTACATTTACCACTTCAACATTTTACGTAGGTTCCTTGTTTACCTTGTGAGATTAATAATCCTTCCTTTTCATAGATATTAAAAAGTTTCTCTATATTTTAATCACCGACAATGGAGTTGATCAAATTAGAAGTCTCGTCCTCTTGTGTAACGTGATCCACAATTGCCTTGCTCCCCTTTCCTTCCTCTGCATTTATTTCTTCCACTTCCTCTGCCGCAGGAAAATTCTTGTGAACTGACATAATCTCTTCATCGTCTTTTATGGCTACAATACTGACCTTGCTGAGCACAACTTCTTTGATGGTGACTCCAGAAGATGACATAATATCTCCCACCGATTGCATTATTCCCTTCTCTTCATCTTCCACCTTATTTTCATGGCCACTCTCCCTCAGAGAATCTGGCAATTGACAGTTTTCAGGGCTTGTCTCTCTCATTTCACTTCCAAGTTTCATCTCTCAAACCCCTCTCGCAAACCAAAAAGATGCACGGACCCGATAAACAATTAAAAAGTGGTTGAAAAAAACCTAAAACCAAAATTTGATTTCAAATTCCACCTATTGGATGGGAAGATAGTGCCCTCAATTTTAGTGCCAAAATTGGATTTTGATCTCCAAAACCCGAATTACTCTTTAGCGAACCAAAAGATGGATTTGGAAAAAAAAAGTAGAATTTTCGCACCCAATTTCGCCCCAATTCCACTAACCAAACTGGGCTTTACGAATATGATCTAGATTCATATTCCAAGCGATAGAGGCACATGTCTTGTTTCCTTTGGCTTTCTCTTGCATCCTATTCATTGTCACTTTCCTCTTCTTCTTTCTTCTAACTTTTCTACCCACTATCACTATGCCCATCACAACACACCACATCAAGTTATTATTTATCTTAATCATGCTTTACATAGCATTGTCCAAGTGTTGAATCCATTCTCATTTTCTTTCATATTTTAGGTAGTTCCAGGGGTTTTGAAATTATCAATCGTAACACTTATATCATCCAACTCCTTTATTTATCCACCAACATTTGTTTCCTTTTCCTCATGATTCTATAATATTTTATGATATTTAATCATTCCAAAGCCTTATTGACTTGAGTTTCATTCAAGGGAAACGAGAAAAGGGGATCGATGCGCATCTCTTTGTTTCTCTCATTTTCTTCTCTATTGAAGGTGGATTCTTCTAATTGTTCACTAGTGTCATCTTTAGATGGATGTTTGTCTCTATCCTCACTAGTCTTTCAAACAACTTTAGATTTTTCTAGCCTTACTAACTTTCATTCTTTTGATAATGTAGTTACATCCTCATTTGAAAGTTCTTTGTCTAAGATATCAATTGAAAAACAAGGGGGAGGGAGTAGGGTTTTCCTATAGGGATTTGATGACAAACTTTCCCTTACTAACCAAAAATTTGAGACCAAAATTTCCAAGGGTAGCAGTGGGGTTTTACCTTTATATGGAGTAATTTGTGGGGCCAATGTCTACTATTAATGGAGGTGTATTTCTTCACAATGTAATTTTGTTTGTTTAGGGAAGAAAGTAGTGCGTTACAAAATAAAATATTCTGGACTAAGTAACATCATGTTTGAAGGAAATTATTATCTTAAAGATACTAGTGAGAGGTGGGTTTTTGTTATCATCAGGAGTCGGGTTATGGGGTGGAGTGGGATTGTGAGAAAGGATATCCTTAAGGAAAAAGATGTAGATGACATAAATTAGGGCCTAGTGTAAAGGTTGGTAAACTCTTTCTGAAGTACACTTGGTCATAGATGAATGTAAAAAGAATATAAAAATAATAAGCTTGTGATGCCTTAGGAGAGAAAGCAAGAGGAAGTCATACGTATGAACTTTCAGTCAATCACCCTGCACCATTAGTAGTTAATTAGGTGGTGGATTATGACATCCCATGGTGGTAGTAAATCCATTCTGATACCACTTTAGCCTCTCATTGCCTTCCAAGAACATTGAAATGCATTCCTTATATACTTGATTTACTCTCAAGCTAGGCACTTTTTCTCCTTTACACTACGACCTACTGAATTGGGTTATTATCTACTCAAAAATCTTTATTTTAACACTACCCACTACCACCTTTTTATTACCAATCTTTATGTTAAGACCTTTTTATTAGAACCACTTTATGCAAATGTTGCCAATCTAGACCAAATCTATGTTTATATGAGTTCTTCTAAACTCCTTTATACATGACAAAGACATCATCTAGACATGTCTATGTTAACATCTCCCTCTTAGTTATTTCCCTTAATGACAAAGAAATGACTCTTTTGGTGTATGTGCATACATTCGGAGGACATGTATACTTCATTAGTACCTTCATATTTTCAGTGATGATTGGCACATACTTGACATGCTTTGATTTTATATTAGCGTCACATCATTTTTGTACCTTTTTGTTTTCAATTTATTCAATGGTTCATTCTTGATCCTAATACACTTAGTTACAATTCATTTTAACAAGGACTCGATGTTATGTTAGTGCACATACATATGACAGTGATACCTTCCATGCATATGAATAGTCAGTGATTTGTGTTGACATTCAGGGGACAAGTGTACAAGTTGGGAAATATCTCAATGATTACATACTCTATTTTGATACAATCTCTCGTTTCTACAAATTAGTTTCAAAATCATTATATTAAATGTTTGGGCACAAGTCAACAAGTACTAAATATTCTTTTTTATTTTTTTCCTAAACTCTATAAAATTTATGTTTTAAATGCATCAAAACAAATTGAAAATGGATGAATATTTTACATGCAATAAGAAAATTTAAAAATTGTGTACATCTTATAGCATCTTTGACAACTTAAAAGAATGTGATCATTGTTTCTAAATCTTAAATACAAAAATATAATATTTATAAATTAAAAAAAAATTAAAAAAATCAATCAATGTGACTGTTGTTTCTAAATCTAAAACATAAAAATATAATGTTTCTAAATTCAAATTCAAAAAATTAAAATTTAAAAATTACATACTTATCAAACAATATTTGATGTTTTTTTAATTTTTGTCATAAAAATATATGTAGGTACATTTTATGATTTTTAATAAATCATTAGACTTAATTCAAATTTAGAAGTTTTTGTAGCAGACTTATTTTGCATTCAAAGATACATCTTGGCTTA
>MU223175.1:1063877-1081133 GCA_018584345.1 Thuja plicata | reverse complement strand
CTGCTTCGAATAAATTCGCGGGAGTGTTTGGTTGTTCAAGTTGGCAGGTCCGGTTTTGTTTGAGGTGTTTGGAAGAGGAATCTGATACGGCAATGCAAATCAAAATAATGATATGATACAGAATAATAATGAGTACAATTTATAAGCAAAATAAATTGTTCTTTTTAACGTTGAGAAGAATTTAGGGTTTTATATGAGGGGTTGGAATAGCTGGGGTCGGCCGTTAAGTAATACCATTTGGTAGATGACGGTAATTGTAGATTTAAGTTTTTAAATCTGTTTCTCCCACTCAGCCGATCAAACTTACTGTCAAGGTTTGACTGCATCTCAATTGATCATTGTGTGCATTGTGTTATCTCAAGGACACCCTAAAACTTCCTTTATTAAGATGCCAATTATACCTGTTGTAGTTGTGTTGATATGTTTCCTTGGTGCCTGCATATAGGAGAATTATACCTGTTGTAGTTGTGTTCATATGTTTTTTAGGAGAATTTATACTGATGTTTCTTTGTATTTGAGTGTCAAATGGTAAGGAGATTGATAAATGATAGGCCAATACCAATTTTGGTCTAAAATGAGCATCCTGCAATTCTATTTCTGAACGTGGAATTGGAATTAACTCATGAAATTAGAATTGAGAATTTAATTTTAGGAAGGGAAACCAATTTCCGTTTTCCAATTCCAGGTCAATTCCAACAAACAAACAGGCCTTAAAAGAATTAAAATGGAGAAGATCTATTCAATCTTGGATAGACTGGCTTAGGAGATGAAGGTAACTTAGGTATTTTGTAGATTCAAGACATTTACTTAGTGATGAGGAAAATAAGATAAAAGAATGATTTCTCAAAAATTTGGTAGTTTCCTTTTGTTTGTTAGATGCACTTTTAGAACAAACATTACATTTGTTAAGAACCTTTATTACTCGTTGATTGTTATATTGCAACAAAATTTACTTTCAAGATTGTTGCAAGAGAAATTGTTGTTAGATCTATACAAACTATTTCTATCATTTAAACTGGAAAGATGTTCTCGTGGATGCTATTGGTGACACTAAATGAAGTGATTTTAAAAATAGCTTCACAATATAATAATGTGAACTATATGAAACCTTGATAAGTAAGATATTTTTCCACAGCAAGTCAAATTGTGATATTGCTATCAGGATTTAACTGTGTAGTTTTTGAGTCAAACTCATTGACCCATAATTCATGAGTAGTGGTTCAACATGAACCCATCTCTCATGTGTTCCATTCATGGGTTCATGTTGAACCACTACTCATGAATTATGGGTCAATGAGTTTGACTCAAAAACTACACAGTTAAATCCTGATAGCAATATCACTATATGAAACCTATATTAATAATAATGAAGGTAAAAGGTTCTATTTTCGATTTCTAGATTTTTAAAAAATTATTTTTCTGGGTTTTGAATATTTTGCAATCTAGAATATGATGCTGGCTTCGTAATATTTAGATGCGTATACTGCATATACATTATTGTGATGTTTTTAAAAGACTTATTTATGACAATATGGATATTTAATTGATTTTTGTTCATAAACGTACTTTATATAAAGTTTAAAGTTTGTATAGATAGAGAAAGAGGGGAGAAATAGTGACGAAAACTTCAAGTAAATTGCTTGACTAGCAAGAAATGAGAGAGGGCTCAAAATTACTTTTGTCATTTTCTATAGTTGTTTTGTTTGGGTTAATATCATAATGGGAAATAACAAATCAACGAATCAACGTAAGGGGAAATCAAAAGTGTATTACATAACCATGTAATTGATTGACTCAATAACTATGAGCATCTAATCATTATTGATAGGTTTCTAAATGGTTTAGATGATAGTCTTCCTTGTAACTTTGAGCAACATCAAAATGGATAATATGGATAACTTTAGGCTAATTGATTAGTACAAGTGAATTCAAGTATTTCTAAATAATTTTTTTTTTTTTTTTGTCAAATATGTGGTCTACATTCTAGTTAAGTTAGATATGTGCTGAAAGTATCTATTAAATGAATATTTTATAGCACTTTGGGTCCAATAATAAATAAATAATTACGTAATTTGAAAAAAATTAACGTTTCAACAAGTCCTGCTCATATTTTTAAAAAGTTTTAATAATGCCCTTTAGTTGATGTATAATAATTTTCTTAATTTTATCTTTTAATAGTATAATTAGTTTTTAATATTTAATATTTTATGTTTATTGAAAGGATGTAATACAAATCCTTACATATATTGTAATACAAATCCTTACAAAGAAAATATGATTAACACAATGAAAAGGAGGATGGGTGCTAATGCAAGATCCATACTCAATGATAACTTGATTCCTTAAGTAGATATGATAGATAAAGTAAATGATAGAAAATCTAATCTATGAAAGTAAGTGCAAGTGAAAAGAAGTAAGAACAAGTGCACCTTAAAACAATTTAGATAAGGTAGAACTTTGGACGTATATTTAACTATTGCCAAAACCCCAGATTCTATTGTAAGGAACAAGTTGAAATTTGAGGTATAAGTCAGTTTTCTAGGGAGAAGTTGACAGATTGACTTGTTCCCGGTTGCTCTAAATAAGATGAAATTTTCCAGGTACCTACAATTGTATTTGTTCTTCCCGGATCTGAATTTACAACTCTGTAATCTTTTCCTACACAAAGAAAAGGAAGGGGCAAAAGTTGTGGAAAGGGATTTTCCTAGGTGTTAGTGAATAGATTTGTCTTAAGGAAAGTTAAGGTCTTTTCTAAATTCAAGACACTTACTTAGTGATGAGGAAAATAAGATAAAAGAATGATTTCTCAAAAACTTGGTACTTGCTCTTTGTTTGTTAGATGCACTCTTAGAACAAATTTTACATTTGTTAAGAACCTTTATTACTTGTTGATTGTTATATTGCAACAAAAATTACTTCCAAGATTGTTGAAAGAGAAATTGTTGCTAGATTTATACAAACTATTTTTGTCATTTAAACTAGCAAAATGTTCTTGTGGATGCTATTGGGTGACACTAAATGAAGTGATTTAAAAAATAGCCTCACAATATAATAATGTGAATTGTATGAAGCCTACATTAATAATAATGAAGAAACCTACATTAATAATAATGAAGGAACAAGGTTCTATTTTCAAATTCTAGATTTAAAAAAGATTATTTTTCTAGGTTTTGAATATTTTGCAATCTAGACCATGATGTTGGCTTCTTAATATTAGATGCATATACTGCATATACGCCATTGTGATGTTTTTAAAAGACTTTTTTTCTTAATCAAAAGTGGACTAGCCACTACATATATTATTATATATAAAGTTGATTTGAAGGTTCAGCTAGAAAAGAATACATCAAGATAACCCAGCATCATCACCTATTACAATATATGGTATCACCTGAGGCTATAACAAAGTTGGAAGGGAAATGGGCCTACAAAATTCAAAATGTGACATATGCCCAAAATCCCAAACAAGTATACTTCAAAAAAATTCATACCCTGCTAAATAGCCCAATCAACACAACTATTCTTCCATAGCTTCAAAGTCTGCGAACTGCAGATATCCTTGACTTTTCCATGCATTACCCCATCCGGCTGGAGGTGCTAAGTAGATTTTAGTGATCCACCCATCCAAACCATCAGCAGCATTCTGCCCTTGTAATACCCCCTGCATAACATAGCCTGCATTCTGATGTGCCCCCAAATCAGTAGACAAATTGAGATCTGGGACGTTGGGTGGATGGAGAGAATTCCCTGTGGATGGTGATTGTGTCATCGCCTGATTAAGAGACCATAGAGAAATTTTAGGGGATACTATGATGTCGAGCATAGCTAACATAGTGCATTTTATGGATGACTCTCGCTCCTTCCCAAAATCCCTAACCGCACCTTGCAAACTATTCATCACAAACCAAAAGTTCTGTTGCTCTAGTGTCTTTTGAATATTGACATAGGTTAACATACATTCATGCTTCGTAAGCAATTGATAATGAGAAAATAAACCCCTAACTAGGGTGCATTCATGTTTTTAAAAGACTTTTCTTATGAAAATATGGGTATTTAATTGATTTTTATTCATAAACCTACATATATATAAAGTTTAAAGTTTTTATAGATTGAGAAAGAGGGGAGAAATGGTGACAAAAACTTCAAGTAAATTTCTTGACTAGCAAGAAATAAGAGAGGGCTCAAAATTGCTTTTTCCATTTTCTATAGTTATTTTATTTGGGTTAATATCATAATGGGCCATAACAAGTCAACTTAAGGGGAAATCAAATGTGTATTACATGACCATGTAATTGATTGACTCAATAACTATGAACATCTAATCATTAATGATAGGCTTCTAAATGGTTTAGATGATTGTCTTCCTTGTAACATTGAGCAACATCAAAAGCTATAATATGGATAACTTTAGGCTAATTGATCAGCACAAGTGAATTCATGTATTTCTAAATAAATTTTTTTTGGTCAAATATGTGGTCTAGCTAGATCCATTCTAGCTAAGCTAGATATGTGTAGATTCTTTTTTAACTGAAAGTATTATTAAATGAATATTTTATAGCACTTTGGTTCCAATAATAAATAAATAATTGAGTAATTTGAAAAAAGTAACATTTCAACAACTCCTGCTCATATTTTTAAAAAGTTGTAATCATGCCCTTTTGTTGATGTATAAGTAATTTTCTTAATTTTATCTTTTAATAGTATAAATAGTTTTTAATATTTAATATTTTATGTTTATTGAAAGGATGTTATTAGCAATAGAACATAAGGTTGATTATCTTGTCATGGAAAAATACAAAATTTTATTTATATTTCTTGAATAAAATATGATGCAGTTGAGGAAAGATTCCATGTCTAGATGGTATAATTCATTTCTATATAGTATGAATAGTTGGGACAAAAGATGATGCCAAATGGAGAGACACAAAAATACTATATAAAGAGTGACTTCAGATGTAAATTCAATTTCAACATTTTATCAACAACTAATTTTTAGTGTTTATTTTATTAAAATATTATTCAATTTTATTTTTTAATTTACAACTACAAAATACACTAAGATTTTTTTTTTTTTTAAAGTTTACAATTGTATAATGGTCAATGGTAGGCAATGCTAATATTTCGATTACTTACCAAGTCCTACATACATTGTAATACAAATCCTCAAAAAGAAAATATGATTAGCACAATCAAAAGGACGATGGGTGCTAATGCAAGATCCATACTCAATGGTAACTTGATTTCTTAAGTAGATATGACCGATAAAGTAAATGATAGAAAATCTGATCTATGAAAGTAAGCTCAAGGGAAAAGAAGTAAGAACTAGTGAACCTTAAAACAACATAGAGAAGGTAGAAATTTGGACCTATATTTAACTATTGCCACAATCTCATATTCTATTGTAACTTTATATCTGAAAGGCAGGGACCTAAATCTTTCTATTTTGAAATTTTTGGGCAAAAAGTACAGGAACAAGTTGAAATTTGAGGTATAAGTCAGTTTTCTCGGTAGAAGTTGACAGATTGACTTTTTCCCAACTGCTCTAAATCAGATGAAATTTTCCAAGTTCCTACGATTCTATTTGTTCTTCCCAGATCTGAATCTAGAATTCTATAATCTTTTCCTACACATAGAAAAGGAAGGGGAAAAAGTTGTGGAAAAGGGTTTTTCTAGGTGTTAGTGAGCAGATTTGTCCTTCAAAAACTAAACACATAAACTAACTCCAAACGCCTGAAAGGAAGAACAATAAGCACTAATAGTTGGATAAGTTATCATTGGATTGATAACTTTTCTCTTAATTGAGAGGTATAACTCCCTCTTGAAAGATTTGCAAAGAATTAAAATGCTGATATGTTTTTCACCATAAAGCAATAAAAGGCACTAACAACTACTCATAACCATGAAATAGATGCGAGAAAATTTAAATACATAAGTAACATGAATGTAAGAAAATGATACAAAGCCCATTTTCTTCACACTCACAAATGATAACTAAGTAAAGAAATACATGATGAGTGTACACCCTTTCCAACAGATAACTTAATATAAAAAAAAAGTTTCAGAATCAATTACATCTACAACTCATTATGAAAAATGATAGTGAAAATAATCTCAATGAGACACAACTCAATAAAATATGATGAAAATAATAATGAATTCAAAGACCCATAGATAGTTTGTCCATTATTTCAATATCAAATATGAGCTCACAGACTCAGATATTTGCAAACCAAAACTGCATGAAAATAAAATGAGGTCCATATATACAATGAAAATCAGAAAATTATCCCTCCTTTCATGTAGCACACAGACCACCCTCAAAAAGAAGAACCCTCTCTCCTCAACTTTTTCCCAATAAATAATATTTTATTGGTGGTTTTTCGGTTACTATAACCGATTCTTGAAAATCATTTCGTCTATAACCTTTATTTTCTTTTTCCTCTTGTGATCTTCTCTCATTCATATTTTGATATCTTTATAAACTATTGATTTAAAAGTTTGTAAGGATACAAATTAACATATGAAAATGATATTTGGACAAGTGACATTTAAATATGTTAGTCTAAATTGAATTATTCTTCGTGTTGGGTGGATCAAAATATTTCTAGCAGTTAAACTAGGTCTCAGTATGGGGGGAATAATGTTTTACCCCATCGTTGGATCTCCTTCATGTTCGAATATATTTGTGCAGGCCTAGTTGCATGCAACTTCACCAGATGGATTAGGAAATTTTTATCTGAGTCAAAAGTTAAGTGGTTATGAGTAGAGGTCTAGAAAAATGTAAAAAAATCAGACTTGTTGTGTTAATGTTATCAGCAACTTTCACATTTTTGCACTCAAACATGCAAAATTCACCATTTCAACCACCACTTGTTTCTTAGAACTAATATGAATTTTTACATCAATCAGACATCATCCCTTTGGGTTGTCTAAAATATTCCATCACCTCACAATCAAAATGAGTTGGATGAATTTTAGATTTTCAAAACTCTACATAGTCGCTATAGTAATCCATTATTTTTGTTGTTTCTATTGTGCAGTGATAATAATAAAATTATAATCTTTAACCTTAATGTAGAGACCTTATTGGATACCCGTACCAACCATATTTCATGCATTCTACAATAATTGCATCCCTACTGTACTTTTAACATTCAATTGTTGATATGAATCGACATTGCCAACATGAAAGGTAAGGAATCCTTTCCCTTTATTTTAAATTAATATATCATGTGGGGTGATACCACAATAGTTGGTTACACTTTTTTGCCTAAACGGACATTGAAGTCTACATTTTGAGAAAAAATTTCACATTCAGATGCATATTGTTGTTAAACTGTTTGAAATTGGAAGATGAAGTAAATTAGAGTCTTTTAGGATTTTCTATCTAGATTCTAAATATTTTTTTTTTATTTTTTTTTTAATTTATTTTAATGGTTTTTTTTTCTCCCACTAAAGCTACTATGTTGCTGAAAAAATTATTTTCAAAAAGGTACAATGACTTCGTACAACATAACTTTTTTCTAAAATAGATATCAATGCAATTCTTTAGAATTTGGTTTAGTAACATCCATATGGAGGGCATGCAATTGGTTTGACAACATTATCATGACTATTGCATATTTTATGAACGTTTGAAGTAGAGTCAACTGTAAGTTTGACATACCTTGACTGTGTAGCTGATAACTTGTTGTGTATTTATCAAAATTCAAAAAATTTTTTTTATAGAAAGAAGACTTGAAGCCGGAGGGTACTGTTATTTTTTTAAAAAAATTTACTATTTTCTACTATTTTTCATTGAATGTCAAACCTGGAATTTTATATTCGATAAAAAACCTGCATCTGATGCACATCAAAATACATAGACCTAATTAATTCAAAATTTGTCAAATCTATATTCATTAGAAAGCTCGTTTAGAGTACTTGTGCGATGCAAAAGGAGGTGTCCCTATTCATCCATTTGAGCCCTGTGCTTCAGCCCCGAAGCCATGAAAACTGCATATTTATGTTAGCGTTTGTAGATGACCTCAATTTTGGGGGTTTCGATAGAAAGTAGTTTCGATCAAAACTATTTCATTTCGATCGAAACTACTTTCTATCGAAAGTAGTTTCTTAGTTTAACATGCATATGGGTAAAAACCATAGCAAAATTTTGACTAGTTAGTTTTGATCGAAACTAACTTAGTTTCGATCGAAACTAAGCAAAAAGGGTTGTTTCGATCGAAACTAAGAATGTTTTGAACGAAACAATCAGGTACTTTCTATCAAAAGTACTTGACTAAATCCTCCCCCTCGTGGATTTTGTGAGGAATTCCTTCCTCCAAAAAAGTGTAACCCACTATTGTGGGATCACCCTGTGATGTTTGTGTCATTTCCATTATCTGTAATAAAATGCGAGATACCTATCTAGTATATTGTAAAATAAGGAAATATTGATTTGACCAATTTCCATGTAAGTCATATAATTTGGAACAGTGAACACACTAACAAAGATGTCGTGTGAACTATTAAACATGGCTGAATTAATGGACCATGTTGTACCCTATTTGAACCATCTTGAACATGTGAACTACATTGAACCTATCTGAACCAACGAACCTCATTGAACCTTTTGAACCTGATTGAACTACTTTGAACCATTTCAACTTGACTGAACTAACTCAACCAGGATAAACTTGGATGAACCTTTGTGAACTCATCGAACCTGACTAAACCAATTCAAGGGGGTTGGTTCAAGGCCTATTCTCCCATTTCTATAATTTAACATGCAACTTAGAAATAAATGTTTATCAAAGCAGGATATGCAAGTAGGGTAATTTGTATTTTAAAAAATTTTAAAATTGGGATCCATAAGTTGGCCAATAATTGGCTTTGTCTGGGGACTTGTTTTTCATGCGAAAAGAAGTGAAATTTCAGAATCATAGGTTAAGGAGAACAATGCCTACAACCATTGGGAAATAGAGTTGAGAAGAAACTAAGCATAGGGAACTGCTTGCAGAGAGGGCAGAGAGGAGTAGGGAAAAACAACAATACAAAACTAAAAGATAAAGAAAACTACACCTATAACACACAAAAAACTTATTTACAAGAGATAGGGAAAACATCATGTACCTCCAAGAATGCATCTGACTGCTCATGTGAATCCATCAACTGGCTGTGAGAAGTACATCCTAGTGCAAAAAAGTGGTCGATGTGTAAGCATAATCATTCCCAACAAATAACCTATAACCAATGTGAGGCAAGACCCAATAAAAATGCATTGTAAGAGATTTCTAATAAGATGTTGGGTCCAAAAATCCACTCCTCATCATATACTTATGGCTACACTACATTAACACCATCTCAAGTGAGCTGATTTGTAACAAGAATATGAGTGTCTTCCATATGGATGTCATATAAATAAGTTGGCCTTTTGATAGGACACCCTTCCTCAAGGCTGTGAAGATGACTTGCAATAATCTTCTCATTGAAATTTGAATTTTAACTTACTAGAAATTTTCTCTCCAAAAATGTATTAACAACATCAAATTTAAAGAAAAAACATTCCACCATGGGATTATTATCAAATAGCACATGTTCACAATCAAATTTGAATATTTCTAATTCATATTTTGTGTGTGGTATCATAATATATTTGAATACGTTTTCCTATGTTGGTACTTGAATATTCTCAAGATTCTCCAATGGTTTGGGCTGTAATAACTCTTTGTTATTTTGCCTACCCTCAAACTGAAAAAGATTCATAATCCACCTACATATCAAGATGTGACACCTCTTCTATTTTATCATGACTATACCTTTCTTGTTCTTGTTGAATCATCATGCTTTCCTGATAAAATTTACTTGCTAGAATTGCATTGAAAACACCAAATGAAAATGATTCTAATTATGAAAAAGAAATACTTTCCATCAAGGTTTCATTTGATTTCTCACTGTCAAATATGTGTTCAACAAAAGTTGCATCTAGGCATGTCAATAAATTTTTTGTTTGATTGGTGTGTTTGTCACTGTCATCAAAAGAATCATCATTTTCTAAATGAAAATAATAAATCCCTACAGTGCTAGGTGAGCTATCTTCAGTCACAAGATATGCATGAAAATCTCCAATATTAAAGAATGTTAGATTTTGATGGTAAGAGATAGGTAGTGCTTGTTTTTTTGCGTTCATAATAAGTTTATTTTGTTGGGGCTGTTTCTTTGGGTCAAAATTCTCACCATGAATTTTTTTTAAAGATTTTGTGACCTTCATGACACTTTATTCTACACACTTCATCCCACTTAAAATCATATCATTATCTACCTCAATAGCCTCTTTTTATACATCTCTCAAATTTTGAATCTTCTTTCTTTTTAAAATAAATTTAATTTTAGTTTGTAATGCAGCAATAAAAACACATAGCTGATTACTTTTATTTAGTTGGCAGACTTGAGGAATTTTACCAAAAAACCTATTAAACCTATCAACAAAATCTCTCATAGACTCATCCCTTTTCATCTGAATTTCAAAGAAATTCAACAACCACTTATAAGCATCAACCACAGGCTGAAAATTTCCAATAAATTTTAACTTTAAATCATCTTATCCGGTAATACATCCATCCTACAAATTTTGGAACCATTCAAAAGCATTTCCAACAAGGCTTTCAACAAACAATCTGAAAAATGTCCTCTTCTTGCACTCCGAGAATCCCACATGTAACACTAACTACTTTAATATGATCATTTGGGTCTTAGGTTTTATCTCTAGCAAACTTCAAAAGGTATTCTCTTGATCTTTTAAGCAGGGCTGGATATTAGGGAAAAGCAAAAGGGCCAATTTGATCCCCCTATGGCTGAGCTACAATTAAATCCATAACACACTAGAATTCTTTCACCAGAAGATTTCTGAATTAAACACAGAGTAACCAAACCATTTATACATAGAGATATTAGTCATGACTAAGGAAAATAAATCTAGCAATGTTCTTCATTTTTGTGTACCCAGTAGAGTCGCCAAAAATTTGTTAGTGAACAGATTGATCATTCAAAAAGTAGAGACACAAACTAACTCCAAATGCCCAAAAAGAAGAACAATAAGCACTAACTATTGGATAAGTTATCATTGGATTCATAAATTTTCTCTGAATTGAGAGGTACAATTCCCTCTTAAAATATTTGTCCAGTCCTAGTTGTGCAACACATCAAGAGGGATAAGGAAAAAAATATCTGAGTCAAAAGTTGCGTGGCTCTGACTAGAGGTCTAGAAAACTGTCAAAAATAAATCGGACTTGATGTATTAATGTTATCAACAACTTTCACATTCTTTGCACTCAAACAAACAAAATTCACCATTTCCACCACCACTTGTTTCTTAGAACTAATATTAATGTCTACATGAATCAGATATCATCTCTTTGGGTTATCTAAAATATTCCATCACCTCATGATCATCATGAGTTGGATGAATTTCAGATTTTTCAAAATTGTGCACAATCACTATAGTGTTTAGGCATTTCTATTGTTTCTATCATGCAACCGTGATAATAAAATTGTAATATTTATAATTAATGTAGAGACCTCATTAGATACCCATACCGACCCTATTTCATGCATTCTCCAATAATTACACCCCTGTCATACTTTTAACATTCAATTGGTGATATTGTTAGGAACCTGTGTGTTCCTTCTATTTGTTTTGTTAGTGTAGTGTTGTTGGACGCATATTCTTTTTAAGTCATCCCATGAGTATGTTTTATTATCCCACATGCATAGGTAGTAATAATTTTCTAGATTGTACTTAGTATATAAGTGGGTGTTAAGGCCATTGAATAGTCCTGATGAATATATTGTCATGAGCTTGCTCAAAGGAGGTTACCCCCTCGAAGTGGCCTATGATCAATAGATTCACTTCGAGTTCTACTATTGCTCTATATTATGTTATTTCGTGCATTTTCACCATATTGATGTAGGGGGTTCCTCTCATCTGGTATCAGAGCACTTTCTCGGGCTCGCTAGGTGGAAATTCTGTCAAAAAAATTTCCGTCGTGGCCTTCTGGTTCTTTTTTCTTGCATTTGGGTTCATTTCAATTCATAGAAATTTGTGTTATTGCAATACTTAATTTTCATTTTTTAGCCATAGCTTCCTTGCTTTCTTTCCATTTCCTCTCAAAGTCTGTTAGAACCCATGAAATACCGTTCTACATACTTCCTTCCTTGACGACCCTACCTAAAATTCCACATATCAAAGCCCTAAATCCCTCAATTATCTAATTTTAGGGTTTTCCCTAACTTTTTTGCTTCTTAGCCAATCACCACCGAATCAGGCCATAAGGTTCATTTCCTAATTCTACTCTTTTGTCCCTATTGGACTGATCGTCCCATTCTACCTCCACACCACTGAAACCCTCATTTTTATTTTTCCCTTTTCATCAGAAAGTGTCCAACCAGTCCTAAAACACTTATTTATCATTTGAGTTTTTCTCAAATCCAAGTTTTCCCTAACTAAAAAAGTTTCTGTTTCAATTGTTCTACCTAATTCCAAAAAAAATAAAAAAAAATATCCCTGCTATATGGTTGTTACATGTATAGAAGAAAAAATCATGGAGGAGGAACTTGCATCCCTCAAGACTAAACTTCAAGATCTAGATGACAAATTTCTTAGTCTCACTCTTCAGCATTCAGCCATGAACCGAAACCATTCTGGAGATGCTGGGTTCTCTTCTGGCAATTTTTGTGGACCAAAGCTTTATTTCCCTCGCTTTGATGGTAATAATCCAACTGGATGGATTTATAGGATAGAGTAGTATTTCAGCTTGCATAATACTGTAAATCTCAACAAAGTCCCGCTTGTATTTTTTTCATTTGGAACATGAAGCTCTTCAATGGTTCCATTGGTACATCAAGGCTAACGTAGACCCAACATGGATAGAATTATGCACACTCATTTTGGAGCGCTTTGGCCCTAGTGCTTTTGATGACTTCATAGGAGCACTCACTAAACTTCACTAAACATGCACTGTAAGAGAATACCAGACAGAGTTTGAAAAATTAGCTAATCACATAGAGGGATTATCTGATGAATTCTTTCGCAGTTGTTTTGTCAGTGGTCTACAGAATGCAATTCGATCTGAAGTAAAAATGTTCCGGCCCACTATAATGATGGAAGCCCTCGGGTTGGCTAAGTTAGTAGAGGACAAGATCAGTGCTCTACAATGTTCTAGATCCAATTTTGTTCCATTTAGAAATATGGGTTCTTCACACCCTCAAGTCACGCCAGCTCCTAGAACTACTCCTATCAAGCACTTGTCTGAAACAGAGATGCGGGCCCGGTGATAAAAAGGACTTTGTTATAATTGTGATGAGAAATGGTCCTGGGTCCATAGATGTTTTCAGCAAAAGCTCTATCTCTTAGATGTGGATTGTCCACCTAAACTGGAAAAGTATGTGGATGCTCACAAAATAGTAGATGATGAGGTTGAGCCTCAACAGCCTGAACCTCCTTCACCAGAAGCCCAACCAAAGATATCTGTCCATGTTTTGGTAGGAGTCACTACCCCACAAACCATGCGGGTCCAGGGTTTCTTCAAGAAGATCCCTCTTACTATACTCATTGATTCTGGTAGCACTCATAACTTCATTGACCCCTGAATAGCGAAACAGGCTGATTTCTTTGTCCATCCCTGCTCTAGCTTCAAAGTCATGATTGCCAATGGGGGCACTTTACCTTGCAAAGGGAAATGTCGCAATGTGCATCTCTCTATTGGAGATTATAAATTGTTCTCTAACATGTTTTCCTTTCCCTTAGGTGGAAGTGATGTGGTTTTGGGCGCCCAATGGTTATGCACTCTTGGTCCCATTCTATGGGATTTTGCTGAACTTTGGATGTAGTTTTTAGCCAATGGGCAACAACACACTTTGAAAGGCTTACAACCAGGGTCTCTTAGCATCATCAGTTCACATCATATGGAAAAGCTTCTTAAGAATAATTCCCATGGTGTCATTGCTCAGCTCCATTCCATTCAGATGCAGCCATCAGCAGACTGTAGTACTCCTGCAGAGCCACAACAAATTTTGGTTAAGTATTTAGGTGTATTTGCTGAACTTGTGGGATCGCCTCCTTCACACCTAGAGGACCACCATATTTAGCTCCTTCCTGGCAGTGTTCTTCCCAACATCAGGCCCTACCGCTACCCATTTCATTAGAAGACTAAAATTGAGATGCTTGTTCATGACTTACTGAAGCAAGGTATTATCCTCCCTAGTACCAGTTCCTTTTCTTCTCCAGTTCTACTTGTCCATAAAAAAGATGGGTCCTGGGGACTCTGCATTGATTTCTGAGCACTTAATCATCTCACCATAAAGGATAATTTTCCCATTCCTATTGTTGATGAACTTCTTGATGAGCTTCATGGCGCTCTTTTTTTCTCCAAGTTGGATCTTTGTTCTGGATATCATAAAATTAGGGTTAATGAGGAAGATATCCCTTAAACAGCCTTCCACACACATGATGGTAACTATGAATTTTTAGTCATGCCCTTTGGCCTCACTAATGCTCCTTCAACGTTTCAGGCAGTGATGAATAAAATATTTTGGCCATACCTCCAAAAATTCATTCTGGTCTTCTTTGATGATATCCTCATATATAGAAAAACCAGGGCTAAGCATCTCCATCATTTGGAGCTTCTAATGCAACTTCTCTCTGATCATCAACTTTGTGCAAAACAGTCTAAATGTGTGTTTGGCCAGGAGGAAGTGGAGTATCTTAGGCATATTGTTACACACCAAGGGGTTCAGGTGGATCCTTAAAAAATAGATACCATGAAAATTTGGCTACATCCTCAAACTCTCAAGAGCCTTCGGGGTTTTTTGGGGCTGACTAGCTATTACCGCAAGTTTGTGCATAATTACGTGAAGATTGCAGCACCATTGACAACTATGTTAAAAAAGGAATCTTTTACCTGGACCCATGTTGCTGATAATGCATTTGAAAAACTGAAACAAGCTATGTGTTGTATACCTGTTCTCGCTATGCCAGATTTTTCCAAGCCCTTCACTATTGAGAGCGATGTTTGCGGTAATGGACTGGGTGCTATTCTACTTCAAGATGACCATCCTATTTCTTTCACTAGAAAAGCCCTTTCTGGTAATAATCTAGCCCCATCTACTTATAAAAAATAAATGATTGCTATTTTGCATGTTGTAGAGAAGTGGCGTCCATACCTCCTAGGGAGTCATTTTTGCATCAAGACCGATCACCAAATTCTGAAATACTTCCTGGAACAATGAGTATCCTCCCCTTCACAATAGAAATGGGTCAGCAAACTCATGCGGTGTGATTATGAGATCACCTACAAGATGTTAGAGTAATCTTTAGTTATTACTCTTTTGTGCTTAAGTTTCACTTAGGCAGTTTCTATTTCTTAGTAGTTTCCCTTTTTAGGGTTTCGGTATCCTTTATAAGGATTCACCGCTTTGTATTTCATAAGGAGATTGTATTTCATTTTCATTGTTGAATATAGAAGATTAATTCTGTCAACATGTTTTTGCAGTCTCTGGCCTATTGGCCGCCATAGTTGATTCTCTTATGTTTCTCTCTTCTGTCTTCTTTCTTGTAGCAGTGTTTGCATGCAGGTTTCTTGGGAAGATTTGATGCTTATCAAATCCTACATGGTATCAGAGCTGATCTGCTGTTCGCTGTTCCTATTTTATTGAAGCACAGAGGGTTTCAGAAGCTTTTTTGGCTTCTTTTAGTGGTTCTGGGGGGTCTCTATTTTTGGAGGCATTTTGGGCCCAAACGGACACTTCCATTGCGTCTAGAAGGCCCAAAAACCCCAGAATCCATATAAGGTTCGTCCATTTTGAACACCGGGGCATCTGGTGAATTTTTTTGGCCTCCTGAGGGCTGTACGGACTCATTTTTTGAAAAAAAAAATTAAAAAACGTTGTTTTTTTAATATTTTTTGGGTAAAAATTAAAGCGAGCAGTGTAAAATGGAACGCGCAGCCGGCGCGCCACCGGTGCACCACCACCGCCGGCCAGCGCCCGGCCGCCGCCCTGTCGCTCCTGCCTCCGCGGCCCCAGCCGCCACCACAGCCCCTGCCGCCGCCAGTCTGCTCCGCGCGCTCTGCTCAAAGCCCTCCGCTTCACCGCCGCCCCTGCGGCTGGTCCGCTCTCAACCGCCGCTCATCCATTGCTTCGCCAGACAGCACAGCCCCTCCCCGGCTCCGCCACCCCCGCGCCGCCCGGGGGTTTTTTTAGCCCCCGGGGGCCTATCTGCAAAGAGGGCGGTCTTATGGGCGACCGTGGGCCCGGTTTTAGCCCCCTACGCGCCATGCGCCCAGGGGCTGGTTTTTTTTAGCCCCAGGGGCTTAGTTTTTGCCCTTTGGGGCCCTTTTGACCTTCCTGGGCCTTTTTTGCTCTAACTTGAGAATCCGGGGGTCTTTTTCTTACTTCCATATACCGTCGGAAAGATCTTTCCAAGAAATTTCCGATGGTGGAGGTTAGGGTTTTTGGTTCCACCGTTTTGATAGTGATTTTTTCTGTTGAAGTCTGATGTCTCTTTTTGCCTTCCGGGAGTCATATCTGGCTCATCCGGACTCCTTTTTTGACAAACGAGATATCGTCGGAAAGCTTTTTTAGTGTGCTATTCAGTGGCAAAGGTTATTTTTCTAGATTCTACTCTGAGTTTTCACTCCTCCGCGTTTGGCAGTTTATGCCCTTTGGTGGTGTGCTTGGTTCTACAGGTCCGGGGATCTCTTCTTCTGAGTTCATAGCTCACTCTTCTTTCTGACTTCTGAGCTTGCATGCTCCTTCTGTTGCATCATTGTTCTATAAATGCACTGAGATAAAGTGCCCTCTTCTTCTTTTTTGGATCTTGTACACCTGGTTCAGGTTTAGTACTCGCACTCAGTTATAAAGTGCCATGGGGGGGTTATGATGCATTTGCCGCTTTAGGCGCATCCACTTTTGTCAAGTGAGTGTACCTTCCATGACATTAGCCCATGTTGTGTGTCTGTGACACCGCCCTTTATCTTGTGTGTGTGCTTCTGTTGCACTATTGGTGTTCTTGGTTCTTCTTCTGCAGCTGTTTCTGGTACTAAATTTCAGTGTTCCTGTCACCTCTCTCAGTTCAGCATTATGGGGGGGTTCATCTGTTGGTTCTATTGCTTCCTGGTTCGATTGATCAGCTCTTTAGACACTTGTCTTCTCTACCTGGTCATGCACTTCAGTGGGGGTTCCAGCAGTATCTTCTGACAGAGTTTTCAGACATGCTTCGGA
>MU223175.1:1036002-1057277 GCA_018584345.1 Thuja plicata | reverse complement strand
TCAAAAAGTAGCCAAAGAAATTCAAGATGGGTTTATAAGAGGTACCATAAATATTGTTCTTTCTCTTTGAACATTCTCCTTTTAGAAGAGTCTTTCCTTTATAATCTCTTTGATTATTTGAAGAATTTAGCTTAACATCACACATATTAGAATGGTTACATAAATAAATAATTTTGACCTCTAGATTACAACATTCTTTTGTTTGGATTTTTGTTTGAGTTTTTTTTTCTTTGAGAACTCTTTTATTCTCTTCAAGTTTGAGTTTTAACTCATAAATTTATCTTTCTAATCCACCAATTTTCTGAATTAGATTATACTTAGGTGTTAATGGTCTTAACAATTTTTTTACAATTATACTTTCTTCTAGTTCTTCTTCTAGACCATGAATAGAATTTACAATTTCTTGAACTCTAAGAAAATACTATGTTATCTTTTCTTCATCAATCATTTTTAGGCCTTCAAACTTGGCTCTAAATGTCTGCAGTTTGCCTTCCTTGACTTTTTCATCTCCTTCGTAGATACTAGACAAATTATCCCAATTAATTTTGGTATTTTTATAATCTACGATCTTAATCTAGACATCATTAGTTAGCCGATAGGCTTCTCTTGGGGAGAAACCCTTGACCGGAAAATTGTCTCACAAAAATTCTGGCTACCGGAAATGTGTCGTCGGCAGTGTACATGGATGTGTCGTCGGCGGTGTACAGGGGTGTCAAAGGATTTAATGTATGAAGCATCCTTACCGTTTTACACGTCCAATCTTTGGCCAAGAAGAGGAAAATGGAGTGAACAATGAGAAGGTCGTAAACAAAAACAAAACAATGATGCGATTACCAAAAGGCATTAAATCTAGTCAATTTATTAAGATGCTAGGGAAGCTTTACTAAATTTCTTATGAACCAAGAGGTTGCGAGTACAAATGCGATTATCATCAGAACAACCATAGCAATGCAAGTTATTCCCGCTATACTTTTTAAGAAATATTTATAATCTGGCTTTTTATTTCTGAAGTATTGCTTCAGTTAAAGATTATAGTTCTCCTTGGTGCTACTAAAAATTCTTGGAAAATCACAAGCTAGATGATTCCCGACATGAAGGAGAACGCCTACAACAACGGATCCAGCGATTGTCTGAATGAATTTAAATTTAAATGTTAGATCAATATCATTTTTAGCTGCAATTTTTAGGCTGTAATGCTAAATTTCAGATCTATGAGAGAAAGTACACTTTGAATAATTTTAGAAGATCAAAAACCTTGTGAAAATTGATATTGTCATCGAAAGGAATAATGGATCCTAAGAAGGTGGAGCGAGGCCATGTAGTGGTGTTCCTGCAAACGGGGAGCAAAATGAGAGCCATGTTAAATTTGAGCATCTCTACGCTTGCTTTGGCCATACACAAATAGTATCCCATTACTTTGAAAGCGTCTTTGTTTCTGTACTGTATAAAATTCCAAACAAAAAACAGTCATAGTGGCGAGCCAGAGAACCATCACCCACGCCCACTGCCAATTCTCGTCTGCTATATATTTGGCACTCTGCAGTAATCTTTGAATCAGATTCTTCTTTGGAATAGCCAATGCATCTGTCAAGTTCCGACTGATGTCACTGTGATTTTCCTTACCGTAGGCTGAGCCTTGCAGCAACAATGTTTGTAGTTGCCATAGCTAAAAGAACATTTAAAACACAAAAAAGTAAGGCTTCCACAACAATAACTGGAAGAAGGATTTCTGAAAAAACTATACATGGAAATAAGGCTTCACAGTCCAATTCATGCATTAAGCTTTTTGCTCTACTTTGTGTTGTTGCATTCTATTTTGTTCAAATTTTCTTCTTCTTTATGCTCATGAATTAGGGGTTCCCTAAGCAAATCGGCGGCAGAATGGACGACCATCACCCCATTGCTACACATGATTTCTTCCAGATCTAAACATTTTACATCCTTGTGCTGAGTATTCCGTAGGCGCTAATGAAAATATCAAAATCTTCACCGCGAAGCTGAGTCTCATTTAACATGGCATCCTCAGCCCCAAGCAACAATTCTGTCGCCTCATCCAGAAGACCAGCATGGCCGGAGAAGAGTAATTTGCACAAAGGCTTTCGATCTTATCCACCATGTTGTGGTCATTGGTGAAGTCCCTCTTGAGGCCTTCTGTAGTTCCAGATCAATTATAGTGGAAAATGTGGATATTTGAATCGGGAACTTTTCTCAGCGGCAAAAAAATTTAGGCTTCTATGTGCAATTTGAAAGTCGTTAGAGCTTGAGCTTATCCAACAATTCTGTTCTTCATGCATAAACTTTTCTATCAAAAAAATGCACTTTTATCCGCCTTATTTACTGTGAAAAATCATTGCATTTGATAAAGCGAGAGGAAGGAGGTAACTGTCATAGAAGAGATCATCAGCCTGACAGGTCTCGGATGTAGAACTGTACACAATCTGCAGGACCTGGCAAAACAAGCATTACCAGTACCACAAGCAATATCGCTTGAGCATAATACTTGCACATATCTTGTGCTTTCACTAATAATGTGCCTCCTAACATTACTGTAACCATCAACAATATCATTAATTTCATATTGACATCTGATCTTTTTCCCATTGTAGACTTTGAAGAACACATGTGACGCTCACTTTTTTAATTTTCCTATCGGCTTTACCTTGCATCTATTTGATGCAAGTGCTAGTTAAACCGCAACAAATAGCATTCCAGGACTTTTTATCACTTTCACAAGATTTCTTCTCATCCAGGGTAGTAGGTGTTGTAGTACTAGTATATTCAGTTCTATAACTAACCACACTTCATACCCTAGAGACTATAAATGATTTTTCATCCTAAATTTATAGAAGGCATACCATTTTAAATCAAACAATAATCCTCTAGAATAGGACATACCTCCTTGACTATACACGATTTGTACTCCAATAATAAAAATCCTTTATATCAATTTGACGTAAAATATGAATAGCTTTCATACCACATTATGGAGTACAATAATCAATGAGGGGGAGGTAGTGGGGGAGAAAAATTAGTGATTTAAAGAAATTTTAAAAAGTTTCAATTTAAATTTTTTAGAAGTAAATGATTATAAAATCTGAACTTCAATCAACTCTAATAAAATCAAATAGTATATCAAATGCAAATTACAAAGCTCGCAGTAAAATCATGACACTTGAATTTTCATGAGTATAAAACCCTCATAGGGATGAAAAACCAGTTGTATCTTAGTGCCTCACTGGTTCAAGAAAAATGAGCCCTCACTTGAAATGTGTCAGTGACTACATGCAATTCCTCACTAGCTATCACAAATCACCATTTAGATCAATTTATACAAGTATCGATTTTTATCTCTGTTTCATATCATATCACTTTCTCAATATCTCATTTGCTTGAGATTCAGAAAGAAAATGTATCCTCAAACTTATACACAATTCTACTCATACAACATGATAATATTGTGCATTTATTTTACATTTTACACAACAATATAGCCAAGTTGCATAACCAAAATTATGTATAAACTTAAAAAACCCTTCAAAAATATTCTTCACGAAACCCTGAATAGTTTTCTTCAAACTTACATAAAAATCAAACACTAAACCCCTTCTCTTTTCTCTACGAAAAAATTCTATCTCATTTTTTCTCTTTGTACTGCATGCATTTCAAAATGAAAACCCATGTCTATATATTCATAAGCCATACTTAAGTTTCCCTTGTTCAAAGTAAGAATATTTAAATGATACTCAGAGAAAAAGTGAATACAACAACCACTTTCCAAATGGCGATTTCAACTAAAGATAAATTATCAACTATAATTCTTTTCAAAACCAAAAAACACTTCAATCAAACTGAAATGAACATTTTTTCATGAAGATTAATAATAATAATAATAATAATAATAATAATAATAATAATAATAATACCCATAAATATGCAAAGACAAGGACCAAAGACTTGCAAGTAAACAACCACCACAATCCCAACAATATCTTTTCATTTTATTTCTAAAGAAATCAGCCTCAACTAGTACTATCACTGTTTCTAGCTCAAATAAAATTCCACACAAAATCATATCATGTCATGGCCTAGCAACCTTGTCTAGGGTTGGAGAGTTATCAACTATTATTTGCAAAAGTGAAATTACCAATTCGGAACCCTAATAAATGAGTAAACCCACATCAAAATTTGAAAGAATTTTGATGGGATTTAACTCCCCATCAAATAATACCCATAGAAAAGTTTGCTTATGACCAAATAACAATATTAATGCCATCGAAACAATTGACCACTATAATGAGTGTGTCAAATACAATGATGTCGATCACCTTTGAAAAATACTGTATATTTTGTGCACTAAGATGTTGACCAATACAAGGATCATTCACAGTGATTACCATGCCCATGATAAAGGGCTCCAAATTTTTAATCACTTATCTAACCAATTTCTATTATCATTCTACTAAAAATAATCAAATGTATTGTAAAATTAGACATTTGCACATTCATCAGAATATAATTATCAACCTTTGGAAACTCATATTTACATCTTGATTTGAAGTATACATACATTATATGCACTAAGTCATTAGTGATGGTTTTAGGACATAATAACCTAGTCAAAATAACTAAGGACAAAATAACCCGGTCACAATAACCCAAGGACAAAATAATCCAAAATTATAATAACCCAAGACAAAATAACCTGTGATAAAAATAACCCCTGGACACAATATCCTTGTAAGAATATAGAGAAAAGGAAACACAATTTATAAATTACATGTATGTTATTAAAAAATTTTATTATTCAAATTTTTAATTATAGAGTCGAATTATGAGTGATGCCTTTTATATAATCTAAAATTTTATGCTTGTCATGACCATCAACCAATCTTTTAAGTCTTTCTTTGAGTACACGGTATTTTTTCCTTCTTGGTTGCCTAGTGTATCTAGCCATATATTGTCTACTTTATTCTCTTGGAGACCCTATTTTTTTTTCACTATGCTGATGAATTTCCAGAGTAATTTGTGTGATGCTTGAAGAAATTCACTAAATTCTAAATTTCATCCCTCAATAGTATTATTAGTTTTGGAAAGATTATCTTGAATAGCTAAAAAACAATTCCACATTGTGATTGGAAATTTGGGTGATTGTCTCTTGCCTCTTATGGTTAGTCTGTGAATCCATGTGTCTTAAAAATAATTAATTATGGGTTGCAGAGTCTCCACATGTTATGTATAATAATTAGATTTTACAAGTGTTTCAAATGCATCAGTTGCATCTATCTGAGGCACACAAGCTAATGCAGAATTTTTTTTGATCTCAAATGCAAATACTTCATCGACACTTTAGCATGTTTTTAGACCTTCTTCTTGAACTTTTCTCCACAATAATTGAGAGAAACGGGAAAAAATATCCCCTAATAGTGACATTTGGAAAATTTTCAGAAAAACCTCCCATGAAAATTAATTCAAAATCTATAACTATATTTGTTGGGTTTAGGCCAGGTTGAAGTTGAGCTTTAATTTTGCAAGTACTTGTGTATAAGTAGTTCTTATTTTCTTTATCATAAGAATATAAATGACTGGAAAAATTGCATCAATTTTGAAGACATGAATCATGCACAACTGTTGAAAAATACTTGGCATTGTTTCAAATGTACAATCACTAAAAGAATTTTTAGATTCTTCCAATAATTACAAATTTTATGTGGTGGTAAATATTAAAAAATAACTATGATCGTTACTATCATCAAAAAGAAGATTTTAACCTCTATTGGTAATTGTATATTCAACTAATAAGATAAGATTTGTCTAAGATTGATGATTTTGCGGTGACGCTTCAAATCTTAATCTTTTTAGATAATGAATTGGTTGATGGTATTACTCCTGCTACGGGTAATCAAATATTAGAATAGGAAGAAGAAATGCTATTTCTTGCAGAATCTTGAGTCAAGCACGTCATGTCTTTCATTTCATTAAATTTGTGTTTGACAATGATCATCTCAGGTTTTGGAGTATAGTTATGTTCTATACTCCTAATCACATCACCCGATTTTATTTGTGTCGTAGTATATCACTGACATGAACATTTATTTAGAAAATATTTGACACAACGTCAAATCATATTATTGATGCCTTTTCGATGAAACAATAATGTGTAACCATTTAAAATAAGTAATTTCTTATTGTTTTGACTTGTTAAAAACTCAAGACGCATTGTATATATTAAAAATTATGAAGAATGTGTTGATTCCCTTATAGTATATTATATTTTTTAATACTATTTTAGAAAATTTGAGGAAATTTTAAAATAATACACAAAAAATAATATTACAAAATAAAATCTTTTAAGAATTTGCATTTCTTCTCTATTTATCACTCTACACACTCTTACTTCTTCTCCCCTTCTTCCTTTCTTTACATCTCTTAATTCTAACAGATTATATATCTTTTTAATGCTTCTTCATAATGCCTTTTCACTTATTCCTTTTCATCATAACTCATAATTAGCTTATTCCCATGAAATTGTTTTTTTTTTAATATATAATTATTTATCATTTTATAGGCTATGTAAGTGTATTAAAGGTGTTTTAAGGCTATTTTAAGGGTATATAATGGATATATGGTCTAAAAATGAGCTAAATAGCCTCTATGATGCCTCACAATCCCTTTTCTAATGTTACAGATTAATGTTACTTAATCTTTTTTCATGTTGTTTTATGCTCCTTGTAATTATATTTATAATTTAGTTTAATAAATAGTTTTTGTGACTATTTATGGTCATTTGAGTTATTATGTCCATGGGTTATTATGACCCCAGTTTACTGATGTAGGAGCATCTTGGGTTCATGGAAATCTTGTATCAATCAAAAATATGTTTTCTTTTGAGCTTGGTAGCTTGTTGGAGATTTTCGGTGAACTACTCGGTAACTATTCTGGAGTTCTTGGTTGAAGGTTCTAATTTCATTTCACCAACCAAACTCTCCTTCTTTGTGTTTGAGGTTCCAAGTTGTATATCTACAAGTTAGTTTAGTACTTGGGAGTGCCTTTGGCCCTAAATATTATCCCTCCTTGCATCAGGTGGTATCAGAGTGAAGGTGAGATCTAAGGTTCCTTCTAGTAAATCTTAGTTGATTATTTGTTCTGGGGTAGAAGATTGTGATCTGACCTACAATTATACAGGTTTTCAAGATGGTTCGAGGGAAGTGAAATGTAGATCCAGGATTAGCTTGTATGCTAAGGAAAATTTATGCTAGGTTGGAAGTTGTTGAGACAACCCAGGTCTGAGGAAGACATATTGAGGATGTTAGTCATGAAGATGAAGCTGAGTAAGTGTAGGAGGAAGCCGCACTTGCACCTATAATAGATTAAGGAGAAGACAGGTTCCTGAAAGAATTGAAAATTTTGAAGTCCTTTCCATAGTTTAATCCTCCTGAGTATAGTGGGAAGATGGATTCAGATGAATTGATAGACTGTGTAACTGAGATGGACAAAAACTTTGAGTATGAGAGAATAATAGAGCAGGAAAAGGTGAAGATTACAATCACAAAATGGAAATATCACGCATCCTTTTAGTGGGAGCATCTGCAATTGGACCGATAGAAGAAAGGTAAAGACAAGATCATAGTATGGGATAAGATTATAAATAAGTTGAAGGGAAAATTTCTACCTTGTGATTTTCGGATTAACCTAGTTAGGAGAATGCAAAGTTTGAAGAAGAAAGATAGTTCTGTGAAAGATTAGAGCAAGGAATTTTACACGTTAGATATCAGATTTGGACATGTTGAAGATGAGGTGGAAATAACTAAAAGATATGTGAATGGATTAAGGAGTTCTATTCAAGAAGAGATCAGTTTGGTAAAGATGGAGAGTATTGTAGAGGCTTATCTGTTTTCCCTAAAAGCTAAGAAGAAATTGAATAAAAGACATGAGAAAAGACCGAGAGGAAGAGGTGGTATATTCCCTAGAGGAAGAGGTAGATCTAATGATGAAAATAGTAGATCTAATCAAGACAAGATAGATCAAGATAAAGGAAAGAGCGATCAAAGAGGTGGAAGTTCATTCAAAGGAAAAAGGTAATTATTCCTGAGGTGGATATGGCAGAAAAGGATCCAAAGGAATTTGTTAGAATTTTTGAGAAGAGGGACATAGATCATTTGAGTGTACACGTGCAAGCAACAAGGTTGGTAGTAGCATAAATGCTTTGGTGCAAGAAGATTCACCAAATGAACTTGAGAAGGAAGGAAACGTGATGGTCACCAGAATATTATGGAGTAAAAATAATAAGAAAGATCTAGTAAGAAAGAGTTTTTTCAAGACCAAATGCAAACTTGCAGAAAAAGTTTGGAAAGTGATTTTTGATAGTGGAAGCTCAGCAGGCTAAGACCTCCACGTGTTGCCTTTTCTCTCACTCATGGGCATCTTCTTTGATCCTTCATGACCATCGTGACTATGTGACAAGCTTCCATGTTGCACCTCTCCCATGTCACTGCTACTTACACTCACAAAATTACCTCACTCTTCGCTAAATGGCTGCCACATCACCTCCCAACCACCAGGTCTCCTTCCAAAAGGTGCGTGCCTTTAGGCACTTAACTATTGAGTGATCTAATATAAAAAATATTAAGAATTTCCTTATCACAACCAATATGGGAAAAAGATCCTTGGGCATCTCTAACCAAAGACATACATGTGGTGACATGTCTCAATGGCTTAAACACTAGATCGACCACATCTCTGCTTCAAGTCATTAAGTCGACCATCAAATTAACTTTAAGTTCTTACCTTTTAACTTCTTCCTCACCTCTTTTTTGTGGCCACCATGTTCCACATGTCATTGAGGCTTAATGGCTTAATTGATAGATCTCATTCATTTGGGCTTCAATTCATTAAACCAACCATCAGATCTTCTCAAACTTAACTAAACTTTACTTCACCCTTTGCATAGAACATGACCCACCTTAGACACGTGGCCGCATAGCTTAATGGCTTGATTGATAGATCGACTACATCTTTTATTTAAGTCATTAAGTCAATCATTAGACCAAAATTGAGTTGCATGACAAATATAAATGGTAAATTTTTTCGGGGATGCAGACTTAGGAAATAGGAAAATATTAAAATGAACCCTGGCTGACTTAGGAAACATGATTAAGGAAAGATGAAATGAAATCTAGATCTGAAACATAAATCACCTTATACCTTGGTGATGCAACGCCTCTTTGGATGTGATCACAAGTGTTGATGCAATAGCTTGAACTCCTCAAAAAAATAATATAAAATCATGAAACCAAACCGTCGAATGATAGAAGTTATATTTTTCCATAATGCTTGATAAGGAAGAAAGATTGAAGACGTAGATGCTTGATTGAAGAAAAGACCTATGAACCTTATTGAAGATTGTGATGTGATAAAGTATAGGGGTCATCAAGTCTTGCAGTGAGCTACGGGATTAAAGTGCACCCACATGTTAAAAAAGATGAGATCCATTTGTTTTGGGATTTAATTATATTGATTATTTATCTCATTAAACTAGAGTTCTTTTTTTCCCTTATGATTCCTCTTTTTGGGTAATTAATTCTAAGCTGTGATTTTCTAGATGGGTCAAAGTTTCATGTTTTTCCTCATTTTGTTCTATCTATCATGTTTGGCTTTATATTTTTTTCAAAACTCCTTCCACCATCTAATTGTCACAATGAATTTAAGATATGTATGTAGTGATGAAGAAATAAACTATTCTAAATTGAAACTAGTCACAGAACTCCATTATAGAGGTAAAGTACATTTAAAATCTTTCAAAACCTATTAAATTATTATTGATAAGGGATAAATCTTGAATTATTTCAATCATTGATATATTGTTCTTAAAGCTATCTAAAAAAATATGATTAGACCCTTTAATCAACTCTAGAGTATAGAAAACACAATCTAAGCTCTAATCTACTTCTAAAACTAGCAACATTCTTGCATCTCCTTTTATGGTCTCATGTCATACTTTCATTACCTAGAGTTCATAGTTTATGTTCTTCTAAGGTCATAATTGGTCTACGATGATTTCTGAATTTATATTGGTAGAGAGATTAGTGGCTATTGATTGGCATATGGTTCAATGAGTTGAACAATCACATTATGTCACTCTTGTGATTGTAATGATAATCTTGTGTTATTAGATATATATTTAAAGTAAATTAATGTGAGACCTCTTCCTTTTCTATTACATGAGTTGGAATTATTTTTATTATATGACTTGGAATGATTTTTATCAATGGTTTCAAGTGAGTTGTATGTCAAAATTGTAGAATTGATAAGCAGTGTTACAATTAAAATTTCCAAGGGTTATGCCATTACTTAATTAAGAATGATGAAATATTGTAATGAGGTCTCTTATATATAGGAAATTACATCAGAAACAACAACATCGTAGCTTAATTGAGAATGAAATGTCGGTGCGACCACTGGCCTTAAGTAATAATGAAATAGAAAATGGAGAGGGATTCATTCGCTGGAAATTGTGCACCTGATGATTCAAGCACCACTCTATGCATCCCCTTTTATGCATTTACTTCTTCGTTTCACTTGCAATTCAGTGATGAAGAAACCCTAGGGTTGATTCACAGCAGAAACCAAAGAAACTGCCAGAAAATAGCGATTTGATTACTCATTTTAGATGACCACAAAATTTAAGTTCTTTATATGTTTGTGTATAATTTTTTTTTATCAAAAAGGGGTCAAAGCTGAGATTTATATTAATTCAAAAACTGTAAACAGTAAAGAAAGCATGTTAAAGAGTTTACTGGTTCATAACCCAATCCCACCGAGGGGATTGTGAACCCAAAAAGAGCACCTAGGCTCAACCGAGAGTTAATTTTGAAGTTAATAATTCAACAAAGAAGATTTTGAATAATCAGACAAAATTCAAAAATAAAAAAAGCCCCAAAGGACTTAGCTCGAGATATCACACAGAGGGAGAAGTGGTGTCATTCTCTCTGGTTGCTCCAGAATTTGATTTGGAGCTTTTGCCCAAGGCTGGAGAATCACTCACATCCTCTGGATCTTTTACCATGGACCCCTCAGCAGGTTCAACTTCATTTTCATCATCTACCTCTTCAATATCTTCATCTTCTTCTTTAGCACCATGCCCTTCTTCCTCACCATTGTCTTCCTCTGAGTGGACCTCCATATCTTCCTCTTCCTCTTCATTATCTGATGAATCAGAGCTCCCCAAGCCATCCAATTTTTCATCATACTTGTATTGGTATACCCATGGGATATTTTCATCTAAATTATCACCATACGTGACATTTAGGCCCTCCTCAATGCCATGAAATTTGGAAAGAAAATTTAGTCCTCTCCTCATCATGCTTAGTGTCAGCTGGTGATCCGCCCATTCCCAATGCCAAAGAATGTGGAGGTGATGAGGAGGCCCTGTATAGATTTTTCATCTAGGGCCTATCCCAAATCCAGGGAAGGGTTGTCTAGCGGTCATATTCATGGCCAAATCCTAGGGAAATGACATTGTGAGGTCTGAGTCAATGTTCATGATGACATTGTGGAGACCTACCATGAATTTTCCATAAAACAAACGGTCACACATATCCTCCGTTGGTATCTTTGAGGCCCCTGCAACCATAATGCTTGCAGGGAATCCCTCACAAATGTCTGAAAGAACCCTAAACCTGTGATTTGTACAAAGAAAATTATAGCCTATAACTTTCCTCACCGAATTGATGACAAGGGGATGCTGAAAAATAAAAACTTCCCTAATCTGGTTGGAAGAAATGGGATTGTCAAAGGCAATTTGTTTAATGTTAGATCCAAATTTGATTGGGGATTCCATCTTCCTTTCTAATAAATCTACCACTCTTGAAGTCAAGAATTTTTTTCCAGTGTAGAATTCCCGCACTACCAAGCTAATAGACTCGCCAACTTAATGCAATCCAAACCACTTGATGATATCGCATCACACTCTGACAATACACTAAGAAACATACTTTCATCTCCAATTTCGTGTCTCGATAAGTAACAAATGAATGGAAATTTCCATTAATAGTGTAACTTTAAAAAGCCTCCATCTAAAAGGACTCCAATCATTTTGAATAAAGAGGTTGTAGTTGAGCTAAAAGGGAGCCGTCGTTAGAATGAATGATGCAACCCGCCCCGAAGGCACCAATATTGCCCTTCGAAGCTCCATCAAAATTCAATTTATACCAACCCTAGGAAGGAGTCTCCATTTACAGTTATCTCTGAGGGTTGCAATTTATTTCACTCCAATACCAATTGTTGGGGGGCCTTAAGCCCAAAACAATTTTTGATCATGAGATCATCCCAGCTAGTGTAATACTTATGTCACGTACTTTGTAACTAGATTCTAGCATTCATGACTTCCACTATAGAGGCTTCAATCCAATTCAGGATTGAGGATTTATCCATACAAATATCTTGGTAAATTCTTCTGTTTCTTTCTTTCCATAGTTCCCAAATGAGAATTGAAGGTGTGATTGTCCATAAATTACCACATAAGCTATCTTTGATGTATGATTCTTTCTTGTATAGGAGAAAATCAAATTTTTATGGAATGCATTTATTTTTTTATCTTGACTGCAAAATGTAGCATTCAAGATTTCATTCAAAATCCATTTCATGCAGATCAATTGACCATTGTTGGTCAATTAAATTTTGTGGCATCTGAGCACATGCAACGTTTTGGTATTTTATTGTTTGATAGTTTCTATCTCTGAATTTTAAAGCTCCAAAAATAGAATTGTAATTGATGCTAAGAATTTATTTTTATTTTTTTTGTTGGAAAGACCCTTTTTAATGTCAATTATTGTTTATAAATTTGTTTTTTTTCATAAAAATAGTGTTTCATGCCCTCAACTATTTATAAATAGAAAATGTAGACTAAAAGTTAATCAGATTTGAGGATCACATAAAAAATTCAACACAATCATGAACACATCAAATATAATTCATATATTAACCCTTGCAATCAGGAAAAGGGGATTGTAGCCCATTATTCACTTTGTCACGGTGGTAAGCACTCTTTACAGCCTCAGAGTCAAAAGTTTCAGCAGTTTTGTCAGGTAAATGGAGGGTTTCAAACAACTTCTCCTTCCATTGGCCTTAATGATATCCTTCGTATTTTCTCCTCCATGCCCACAGTATAGTGAGCTAGAGCTATTCATCATGACCCCCACTTTCAAAAATGCCAATTTGTATCCAAGAATGTGGCTACCGAGGTATCAGTACATAAAGATCCTAAAACAATCTTTCAAGGTAAAGCAATAGTTCAACCAGCCAAACCCTTCTTCCTAAATCCAAGATTCCATGATCTTCGGTCTACTTCAAAACCCCTAGCTGAAGGTAATGAGAAAAGGCAAACCGATTGTACAAGGCCATGGATCAGCTCATCAATGTTTGAAATAGGCGAAACATCTCAACAAAATCTTCATAATTTTGCGCATCGTTCGCAATTTTAAAAGAAATTTGAGCAGGAGGAAACTTTCAACAAAAAACTGATTCAGAGCTTGGATATGGAAAGAAAAGGTGGGGTCCAACTCAAAGGAGGGAGAAACCCTAGGCCAAGGGGCAGGATTCAACAAGGGGCTCATAAAATACAACCCATCTTTGATATTTGTGAGGGCAGCCCTCCCGGATCTCCACCAGCAAGGCAAGGCATCCTCCCGACTCCTCATACCAAGGAAGAAAATAGTGGAAGGGAGATCCCCTTCATCCCAAATCAACCTAGGGCCCCCTTCAAACCAAATCATTCAGTTCAAGCATGGCAAAAAAAAGAATCAGGCACAACAGTTCCCCTGCATGTCATTAATAGCAGGTCAAACGCATTACAAGTTACTCTTCCATGCCATCTATTGCAGCACTCAATTGACTTCCTTCATCAATCAAATCTCATAGGTAAGTTTTCATCCTCCTCCTTATCACTTCTAGTCATTAAGGAATGGGCTTCTCTGGCCTGGCCAGGTTTAAAGGATATTTTCTTCATTGATATGGAATCCAAGTTTTTTGTTGCCATATTTGCATCTAAGGAAGATAGAAATTATGTGCATAAGTAGAAATGTTGGTTCTGTTAGGGTTCAGGTTTGCATACCTTGATCTGGGTACCAAACTTCAACCCCCAAGTCTCACCTATTCAGTTCTTCCCATATTGGATATCTTTCCCTCATTTTCCACTTGAATATCGCGACCTGGAGATCATTGAAATATTAGCCAATAAGGTGGGTATTTTTTTAAAACATGATCTCATCCCCTTTGAGTGTCCTCACTTGGAAGTTAGAGTGTGTCTGTTGATTGATAAGAGAAAAACATTTCCCACCTCAATATCAATCACCTCTAAATGAGGCGAATGGTGCCAGTCAATCAGAATCCAAGATGAAATGAAAGTTAACATGTCTCATCACAGGCTTGGCCACTTCAATACTCAGTGCCAAATTGGTGCCCATGATGCTACGGTAATCTGTCTAGATCACTGCTCTGATCCCTTGAGGTGCTCTTGTAAAACTCAATTTCATGATCCAACTGCACAATACTCTTCTCAGATCATTGATAATCAAGTCATAAGACCAACGAATCAAGTTAATCAAATGACTAATTCAAAAGTTGGGTTTACTCCTCAAGGGACTTTGGCATCCCTCCAGCAGAGGCCTTCACAATCAAAGATGCTATTTCGAACCCCTCCTGACTCTCAGATAACAGCGGTCTCCTACTTAATATCACCAGAAAATCTCCTTAATAAGATATTCACCCTGCCTATACTTTATACTAGGCAGATGGTTATTGACTCATCACTCACAGGGAGGATGAATCGCCAACTACAAGATCAAAATATCTCTCAGATAGCTATTTCCATCACTTTTGGAATTGCAAAAATAGAAGAAAGCATATATAATAATTCTAATTTTACTGAGATTGACAATTCGCCTGGAGAATTTTGACATTGGTATAGCCAAGATCAAGTTCAGGGGTATAAGCCAAAGATGGTTATTGATGGGGGAAAGGGTTCTTCTGATGATGTGCAGAAAATAGATACACAGAACAATACCAGTTATCTAAACGATCAAATAGAACTTTCCATCTATTTATCTTTCGAGGATTCCTTGGGGTTAGAGAAGTGTATTTATCAACAAGTTCAAGTATCTATGGATAACTTGATGCCTCAAGATCTTCATAATCAAGATGAGGAAGCTTTCAGGTTCAATTCTCAACCAATTAAGGATCTGGAATACACCAAAGAAGGGAGTTTTGTTGAACAGCAGCAAATATTATCTATAATGCAAACCCCATCACAAACAATGTATTCCCCCAAAACTCCAAAATCCAGAGGCAGGCCAAAGGGTGCTAAGACTAGGATAGAAATAGCAGCTGGAATACAAACCACAGTAGATGACAGTTTTGTCATTACTAAAAGATCGACAAGGAGAACAAGGAGTTCTCCTTGTCCACAATGATAATCAACTCATGGAATGTTAGGGGCATTAATTCCTCTGACAAAAGGCATAGGATTAAACAAGTTATTGATTCTATGCAGGTAGACATAGTCATGCTTCAAGAGACCAAGCTCTCGCAGGACAAATTTGAAAAAACCATTGCCAAATGGCATAAGTGGAAGTCATTGCATGCACCAGGAATAGGTGCCTCTGGTGGAATTGCAGTATTATGGAATCCTCAAAAAATCAATGGACAGTTCATTCATCAGGACAATAATTGGCAGATGTTGAAAATTCTTTCCTTTGACATTATTTTTATTTTGGTCAATGTTTATGGCCCTTCTGCAACACAGGATAAATCCAGAGTGTGGGATAATATCACTCATTTCATTCAGATTCAAGACCCCCAATATGTTATTCTTGGGGGTGATTTTAATGCACTCTTGTCTCAGGTGGAGAAAATAGGAGGTATTACTCCTCCTTTAAAAACAATGCAAGACTTTAACTATTTTGTGGACAATAATAATCTCATGGATATTCACCCATCTAATGGGTCTTTTACCTGGACAAATAAAAGATCTGGATTTGCACATATTGCTGCTTGCTTGGATAGGTTTCTTCTTTCACAAGATTGGAAATTAAAAACCATGGATATTACATCGGACATTCTCTCATTGCCAGGCTCGGACCATTTCCCAATCACAATCAACATCAAACAAATAGATAAAGGCAATGATACCCATTTTCATTCCTCTTTCAAGTTTGAAAAAATGTGGCTACATCATCCACAATTCTTGTCTCATGTACAACAATGGTGGCAGGATGCACCGTATGTTGAAGGATCTAGGATGCACCAGTTTTCCATGAAACTAAAATCCATCAAATCTCAAATCAAAATATGGAACAAACAAGTGTTCAAGAATGTCTTTTCACAAAAAGAAGAAGTTAAGCAGCAGCTAGAAGAACTCTTGAATAATATCATACAAAATGGTATGACCGAAGATACCTATACCAAACAGAAAACTCTTCAACAGGAATGGGATGAGTTGTGTAATAGAGAGGAAATTTACTGGAGATAAAAGTCAAGAGAGCTATGGCTGCAAGAAGGAGATAGAAACACACAGTACTTTCATGCATCAGCCAAACAAAAAAGAGTGTCTAAAACAATTTTCCAAATTACAGATGCTGTCACAGGAAACCTCATTACAAATGAAAACCTCATTCAAGAGGAAGGGGTAAAATTTTATAAGTCCCTCTTGGCACCTGACACTTTGCCCACACCCACTGATTCACAAGTCAATGAATTACTACAGTCCATACCAAATATGATATCACCCCAAAATAATGCCATGTTGATGGCACCTTTCACTATCCAAGAAATCTGTAAAGTTGTTTTTTCTTTCCCTCCAGATAAAGCCCCTGGGCCAGATGGATTCTCTGCTATATTTTATCAAAATTGCTGGGATATTATTGGATGGGACCTATTAGAGGCCATGGAAGAATCTAGAAAGAACAAAAGTATGCTCAAGTATTTCAATACCACTAATAGCTCAATAATCCCAAAGAACAACGATCCCAAAATGTTTTCTGACTTCAGACCAATTTCATTATGCAATCTAACATACAAGTTCATTACTAAGGCCATCTATCTAAGATTGTAGAACATTATTCCTACCATTATCTCCTCAGAGCAAGGAGGTTTTGTCCCAGGTAGAGAAACTATGGAAGGAGCATTAGTGGTCCATGAGGTTCTCCACTCAATAAATACAAATCAAACTATAAACTTTGTTATCAAGTTAGATATGATGAAAGCATATGACAGAGTTTGCTGGAAATTCTTGTTTCAAGTATTGAACAAAATGGGATTCTCCAAAAGCTGGTGTAAATGGATCAAGGCATGTATCTCAGGAGCTTGGTTTTCAGTCTTAGTAAATGGAAAACCAGCAGGCTTCTTCTCTTCAACCCAAGGAGTTAGACAGGGAGACCCACTATCTCCACTCCTCTTCATCATCATGGCTGAAGCATTTAGTAGAACTATCAATCATCAACACGAGGTAGGTAAGTGGCATGGAGCAGGTATACACGGAACGAACATATTTGTCACACATTCATTATTTGTAGATGATACTTTATTATTTGGATTGTCAATAGTCCAGGAGGCACGACAAATTAAGTATTCTTTACAACTTTATTCAGAGGTATCAGGACAAGTTATCAATGTGCAAAAATAAAAAATCTATCTCTTCAACACTAACAAAGTGATCTCTGATAAGATAGTTCAGATATTAGGATTCACAGAGGATTTTCTGCCATCCACATATTTGGGAATTCCATTCTTTATGGGATCAAATAAAACTACTTATTGGTCTTTAGTAATACAATGTATCCAGAGTAGGATAGCTACATGGAAAGTCAGATGGTTATCACTGTCAGGTAGAATTTTACTCATAAAATTAGTATTAGCAGCAATCCCAAACTACTTTCTTGCAGTCTTAAAAGCCCCTCCAACAGTACTACACCAGATTCAAAAAATGATTAGGGGCTTCCTTTGGACAGGAAACATGAATGAAACAAGAAAAATTCCTCTTATTTCACTTCAAGATTTGGCTCATTTCCCGGCAATCAGTGGGGCAGGAGTTCATGATTTAACAAAAAGAAACGAGGCTTTTAGTGGCAAACTAGTGTGGCAAATGTATAGCAAACCTCATTCCAAGTGGTGCACGATTATGCAGTAGAAATATCTGGACAACAATGAATCTACAAGAGTCATATCCATCTCCAATCCACCAAAAGGTTATGTTATTTGGGACTTTATGATGTCCTCACGAGATATTGTAGTAAAATATGTCACTTGGGAAGTCAATAATGGTAGTATGGTCAATTTTTGGAGGGATTCATGGAATGGACAACCTCCTCTAATAAAAAATTTAGTATCTCAAGAAATCATTACCGTATCAGAACAACATTGGGGCACACAACTCAATCAATATATAGATAATGTTTGCACCCTATCACGTAAAGTTAGATGGAAGAATCCAGAAGATTTACCACTGTCAAATCAGGATATCATTCAATTCAAATACATTCTGGCTTCTAAACATGTTTACATATCCTGATTTGAAGATAAGTTACTTTGGGCACCAGCTAAAGATGGTAACTATTCAGTTAAAGAAGGATACAGAATCTTGCAACAAAATGAAATAAATAAAGCACCATGTAGAGCATTTTCATTCTGCTGGAGCCATGATGTGTTACCAAAAGTAGGTTGCTTTGCTTGGCTGGCTTTAAAGCATAGGATCTTGACCAGTGATAGATTGAACAGACTGCAAATTACACCATCATTCAATTGCTTTTTTTGTAATGAAATTGAACAGACAGTGGATCATCTTCTCCTCACATGCCCATTTGCTAATCAATGCTAGAACTTCATCCTTAACAAGTTAAATTATAGTACCCCAATTCAAAATAACTTATGGGATTTCTTTCAAGCTTGGCCAGTCTTATATCAAACCTCCTTGTTTGCAAATCTCTGGAAGTGCACCCCGACAATAGTTGTCTGGGCAATATGGTGGGAGAGAAACAAGCGCATCTTCAGAAAAGAGGTATCTACCATTGACAAAGTTTTGGAGGGGATTGAGAGATCAATATCAGAAGTGAAAAATTTGAGTTTGCAAAATTCCAAATTCAACCCGGTTGTTACTGCATGGGATTCCAAAATAATCCAAGAATGGAAGCAATTATTCATTCCTAATGGCTGGAAAATTAATAATGTAAACTCTTCTACAGGTTCCCGATGTGAGGCACATTGGAGAGCCCTAGCTGAAAGATTCTGGAAAATGAATTTTGATGGGGCTTCCAGAGGAAACCCAGGATTGTCAGGCTTAGGGGCATGTATCCGGGACTATCAAGGAACAGTTGTAGCTATAACAACATCACCTCTACCTGTTGGTACTAATAATATGGTAGAAGCTCAAGCTTTGCTCGCTGGTCTTGTCCTCGCCAAAGAAGGTAACTATCAGATATTACACATTGAAGGAGATTCGACAGTAGTTATTAATGCTTGTATACATAGAAAATCATATTCATGGAAATTAAATTATATCTTTCATCAAATATGGAGGCTTCTAGATGAATGTTAGGATGTATGCATTTCTCATACCTTTTGGGAAGGGAATCGTGTAGCAGATTTTCTCTCAAATTTGGGCTGTGATGGGCTAAAATTCTCATCACTCAACCCACTGCCATGGATTGACAATAATGGCGAACTTAAAAAAATAATTGAAATAGATAAGGCGGATTGCTTTCAATCAAGTCATTAAAATGAGCACATTTTTGAATAATCTAATACTTTCTCAAATCATCACACAAACAGGGTCATTATGTGGCTATTGACATATACTTCATGCGATATCTTTGGCATTAGAGTGCAGGATTGCAAGTACAGTCTGAAGGTATTTTTGAGGACAGGCACTAATAATTATTCACATGGCCTCCCAAGTGCGAAGTATAGACTCCATATCTGTGCATGATTACATCCCACAGAAAGTTATCTTGCGATAGATATTTCAGGGCTTAGTTTAATCACAAATCTCAGATATTGAAGATGTCGAAACCGACTGATGTTTCTACTTCCTGCGAGACATGCCATAAGCAACACTGGGGTATGCTGCCAAAAAATTATCGCATATGGATCCCCCCGATGCCTGATGAAATTGTTCTGCGAAAGGTTGTCGATGATTCGGTGCTAGATATGGTGTTCATTGTACATTCACCAACAATTCAGAGGGCTATCAGGAAAGTAATTGGGGAAGAATGTTTGGTTTCATCGGCGCCTCAGTTTTTCTACCCATCAAATATGGTATCCATTTTCCTTTCCAATGCCATGGATATTTTGCAATGTCCACTGCACCTACAATCGCTGGCAAACAAGGTAATTTGGCCACCATTTATTTCGGATAATAGGTTAATCTTGGCGATGCAAAAATACGATCTCTGGAGTGGAATGGCGTTAGTAGGGGGTTTATTCTCCCATTCAAAACTACTTCATAAACATGAATGTCTGATCATATATGAAGCCCTAAGAATGGCAGTTGACAAACGCAGCCCTTCCCAGTTGAAAGCTGCGATACAGGGAACTTCTCGGGTTCTCGGTTATCAGTTTGTGGAAAGAGTAAAGAAGATGGGGTTTGCACTTTTAGATTTGCAAAGGTTTTCCAACATGTTGTAGAGCCAAGTTCCAAAATGGGAGACTTCAATATGCCAATCTTCGTGGATGGGTGCTTCGAATGTCTAGAGTCATGAAACCGCAATAGAAGCACAACCATCACTTAGTACGGAACAAGTGCATTCCGGTTGGTCCCCTAAGAAACCAGACGATGACCAAGATGGCTGGGAGTGTCCCTCGGCACAGAGTGTTCATGGCTGGGTTCAAGTTCCAGTGGTTATCAAAAAATCAAATGTGCAGGGTGCCATAGAGTTTGGGTGCATCAAAGAGAGGAGTGACATCATGGAAGAGTAAGCAACGAAATGTAGTTTTGTGTTCCTTTTTTTGAAGAATCAAAAAGTGAAGTAATTTTGTTCATATATTTAACTCAAATGTCAAATATGAATTAGTGAGGGCATAGGCATGGGAGGTAGCTTATACTCCATATTGTAGTCATGATACGCCTAGAATATTTTATACCATTTTGTAATCTCGAAAAACTATAATGTTGTAAACAAAAGGAATGATACTAGGTTTTCTTACTGGTTCTTTCCTAGTTGACCTTTTTTTGAATCAGATTTATAAGAAAATATTATAGTGGCTTGCCACTTTTGCCTAAATATATATAT
>MU223175.1:1003597-1018488 GCA_018584345.1 Thuja plicata | reverse complement strand
GGGTTTAGGGGAATATTAATAAATGAAATAAAATTATTTAATTCATTTAAAAACATAGGAATTAATTATTTAAACAATGAAATTGCTTTTTAATAATTAGGGGACTATAGCCATTTTAATTAAATTAAATAGGCTAGGGGAATGGGTTAATTGCAAGTGGGTATTTGATTTAGGGATTTATTTAATTCCTTTATAATTAAATACTATAGCCATGTTTGATTTTGTTTTGATTTGATTGGTCGAAATTGATTTGAATTGTATGGCTATAATAGTTAATATAACTCAGTGATAAAAATCACCTAGGATATTAAATTGATTAAAAGAATTATGCCAAGCAGTAACAAGGTCGTTTGGACATAAATCGAGGGTATGATCACACTTAGGGAAAATAGGGTCTATAGTTGCGACAGACCAAATTCAGGTGGTTACACATACTACTTGCCTCTAATCGGCTTATTATATCAGGGAATACATAATCCCTCTTGACAGATAAATATCTGCTATAGTTTTCATTTTGAATGGAAATATCATGGTGCGGGACAGTTTGGGGTACAAGTTCCTGCCAAATTATTGCATTGTATACCCTTGGTAAAATAACAAACAGAGCCAAGTGAACAGGTAATTGTGTCAATACAATCCTCTCCTTATTTTGAGAAATTAGAATTGAAGGGTATATAAGAAACATACCTCTCCTCATTTTGAGAACGACAATCAAGATTTTATCCAATTAAGAAGTAAGAATTCCAAGCTCAAGCATTCAAGTATTTCAAAGTTTATTTCAAAAATCCAAGGTATTTATAGGAAATATTCTTGATTGTCGCAAGCTTCTCTCCCATTACAGCCAAGTAGATAAGATCAAAATTAAGGAAGAATACCATCATTCATCCATTCAAGCATTCATTATATTCTCTTTCTTCATATCAAGAATTGTGGCAAACTACAACAATTATTATGCAAGGCATTCCTTTCATGATTTTCTTTTAAGTTTATGTGTGAAGTTACTCCATCAACATTCATGATCACATTCAAAGAAGCATTTGTGTTCCCAAAGTATAAGGCACTTCATGTTTTATATCTAGCCTCTGCTCTATGTTAACAAACTTTCTTTTATTTCATTTCAATTTCAAGGTTTATTCCTGATGTGTGCTCGAATGAGGCATCCACCTCTCTACACATAGATTTCATTCTTTTTGGTGGCCGAGAATAGGTGGCACCAGTGGCGAGACCCGATCTTGGAAGTAAGTGAGCTTGACTATAGTTTGCAACTAGAATCATAAAAAAGTGTAGGGTACAGGCCAACCCAATCAACCTACTCCTCAAAAAGGCCAACCTAGTAGACGTAGTCTCTCCAAAAATACTTAAAATTAAACTAAAAAGTTAGTTATAGTCTCTGGGCTTGATTTATAGCTACAAAATTAGTCTATCTTTTTTTTTCTTATCTTTTCCTCTTTTCTAGTCGTCTATCTTACATTTTTCAATCCAACTTGCATAAGAAGTCTTGATTATAGAAGAGGATCATTGTACTCACTAAGTGCTTAAGCCTACTTGAGCCTAGTAGTTCATGTTTCTTCAAAATGTGCTATAGGAAATAGGATCCCAAACTCTTGCGCCTATTTCTTATGTTAGACTATTGTTAAAAATTTAGCTAGATTCTTGAAGGAGAACTATGTGACCAAAGTCTTTAGACATAATTCCTTTGTTTTCATTCTGGTTGAAGTTGATATTTTAAAAGCTCTATCTTGAATGGTCATTCTAATGATTAATAATAGATTTTGGTGTCATCTTGTGCACTATGAGGGATTCCCCTTTTATTGGATGTATTGTTTTTATATTCGGCATTTCACTGATAAGTGTTCAGAAGTAGGTTTTTTGTAAAAATGTTGTTTATGACCATCTTACTATTTTTCTTGAAGTAGCTTCAAGGATGATGTTGTTTAAAAGGATTGATTTATGACCATCTTAACTATTTTTCTGATGTTCTTTCGAACTATATTTATCTTGACCCAATTATTTTCTGTATCTATGATAGTAATAATGGATCTACTTGGATTGTTGTTCAATGTAACACAAAATATCCCTCTAACAAGGATTCACCTTCTCAGGTTAGGATTTTAGATAAATAGTTTCAAAGCTAGATGGTTAAAAATATGATGTAATTCATTTGGCTCCAACTTTGGTATTTTCTTAATTATTTATTTATTTATTTTGTGAGTGGTATATTCTGATTTTTTTTTGATAGTTTGTGTTAGATCTATAATGGGTACCCATTACAAAAGATTTTAATGGATAACAACCAAAATAGCTATATATAAGCATGAACACAACAAGAATAATGGAGGAAAAAATGGGAGAAATAGTGTACATAATGAAAGAGAGAGACAATGCACATAAATGACGAATGTCAACAATTTCTCACAAATATGGCAAATATTGATCATAAACAAACCTCAATTAATTTACACTAATAAAAATTGAATTTACTTAATTTCAATTGTTTAATCATAGAATATATATTTGTACAATCATCATAAATTTTCTTATTTAAATAATATTTCTTTCTTCAATAAAATTTTGAAATCCTAGAAATAAATACTTTAATTATATAATTATTTTTGTATAACTTTTAAAATGAAATTAACAATCCTCTTATTATCTTAATATTATTTTGTCATTAGTTCAAAAAAATAAACATATTGAAAGAAAAGAAAATTATGATATAAGATGTGAAGAAACAAACATATTTATTGTTTACTTGATGAATGTAAGAAATTGTTTATTATTATTTTGATATTCAATAAAATATAATTTAGAGAAAGTAAATTGTCGAACTCGGCGAACATTTCGAAACAAGGTTTATTTAATAAATCCAAAGCATTGAAAACATATGCACCTCAACAATCTTTGAGCTAGAGACTATTTCATAGCACTCCTATATATAACAAGAGATTAATACATACTAGTTCCCTCTTACTTGCTTATTATATCTGCGAGTCTATAATCATTCTCCAGTGATAAGAAATGAATATAGAGATATGCAGTAGCTTTTATTTTGAATGGAAATATGATGGTCAGGCACAGTTTGATGAACAAATTCCTCCACCATCAGGGCAGCGTACAACCTTGCAACAAAATTTCCCATCAGGACAGTCATCAGGGCTAAATCACTCGTAGTCAGTGCCGCACTGTGCTGAAACTATACTCACCCCTTCAAATATCACAATTAACATCAACACTAATAAAAACTTCTTTGCAAATTGCATGATTCCTGATTTCTTTGCACCCATTTTTGTTTTGTGACTGATTGAATGTGTGTATGCTGTGCTTAAATAAGTGGATTGGGACGTTATGTTTAAGATAAGATATGTTGGTGTTCACGTTGGGACGTTATGCTCAACATAAGGTGGGTTAAACATATGAAATAATAATAATTTCCCTTGTTTGGGTCCAGGTGAGAATAAATTAGCGGCAGTGTTTGGTTGTTCGGGTTGGCATGTCCGGAATTGAAACGGCAAAGTAAATGAAAATAATAGTAATGATGGAGAATAAATAATACAGTTGATAGGTAAGCTATATTGTTGTTTATGTTGGGAATAAATTAGGGCTATTAAATAGAGTAGCGATATGACGCTGGCTTTGGAGTTTCTGTCGAATATGGTATTTCCTGTTAGGCAGAATATGGTAAAAGACGCATTTATATATATCGTTTTGGGGATTCACTTAAAGTTGATGTGACTCTCTATCGTTAGCTATAGGAGTCTCATTAACTTGATGTATATCATACTAGATTTATGATTTTGTATTAGCTACCAATACAGGTTTATGTAGGATCCAAATAAATATCATTGGATTTCAACAAAGCATGTTTTTCTATATGTTTGACGTACACTTGAGTATGGTTACAATATAAGAAGAATGGCCAGTTCTTTCTATAGGGATATGTTGAATCGGACTATGCCAGGTCCATAATTAATTGGAGATCAACGTAAGCTTATAATTTTCATCTTGGATATGGTCTTATTTTGTGGGTTACTAAGAAGAAAAATATTAGCTCTCTCTCATCTGTCCAGGTTAAATATTATTCCACATGAGGGGTTGTGCGCAAGGAAATTTGCTTACATCATATTCTAAGTGATACCTTTATTTCAGAAGACTAGTCAACATTTGTTTTCAACAATAAAGGGGTGTTGAAGCTTACATTAAGAATATATTTTTTCATGAGTGCACCAAGCACACATAGGCTAAATATCATTATATTTGTGAGTAGGTAACGCAACACCACATATGTCTCTAATACCTCTCAATTAATTCACAAATTGCCAATGTTTTAAGGGGAGACTATAAGTGTCGTACACTTACGTCTAGTCTATATTGATCTTACTATTCCTCTTACCATTCGTCTTTTCTATTATGATTCCTACAAACTATCATTTCTCAATTGGTACAAATAGCCTAATAGGATTCATCACTATATATGATATAGTGATGAAGAGGAAGAGGAAGACATCTTACCCAAATGTAGAGAGATATGATAAGTTTGCAAAGACAAGTAGTAGAACTCATGAACCGATTAGAAAACCAAGGATTACAAAGAGAAGGAGACGAATCTGATGGAGAGGCGAGCCAAGAAAATGAAGATTTAGAAGAAGGAAAAGAAGAAAAAGCGAGTTTCGAAAGGAGGCTACTCAATGTCTTAGAGGGAAAAAATGAATTGATCAAGATTGATGTTTCAGACTATCCAGGTAGTCTTAAGTTAGAGGAAGAGATAGATTGGTCGAACAAAATTCTTTTTGAACGGAAGTCTATGATAGAAGAAAAGAAGATGAAGTTTGCATGCACCAAGTTAAAGAGACATGCGTTGATCTGGTGGGATCATCTCTAAAATGAATGAACAAAGAAAGGGAAGGCTAAAATCAAGACATGGAGCAAAATGGAGAAAAAGATGAGAGAAAAATGCTTACTTGTGGATTATGCTCAAACACTCTTCCGAAGGTTTCAGAATTCAAAACAGAACTTGTCTTATATGCAAGATTATAAAGATGCATTTTATAAGTTGTCCATCTGTATAGAACATCAAGAAAGAAATGTACACATGGCTGCAAGATATGTGAATGGCTTGAAATTAACTACTCATGATGAGCTAAGCATGCATCAGATCAACTTTATGGAGGATGCCTATTAGTTGGCTCTAAAGGTTGAAGAAAAAAAATAGGCAATACAATCATAGGAATAGATGAGGATGAAGGGGTACATGAACTACATTTAAAGGAGGCTCGAGTTCTAGTCAAGGAAGTGAGAAACAAGAAGAAGCTTGTCCGAATCTGTCGAATCAACGAAGAGGAAGGGGATTTCAACGTGGAAGAGGCTATGGTAATGTAAGAGGATGGGAAGGCCAAAGAAGACCATTCACTTATTTCAGATGTGGAGAAGAAGGACACATGGCCTTTAAGTGTTCCAATTTTAACATACAAGATCGAAATCATTAACATACAAGATCGAAATCACAGAGGACCATCCAGAGTGAACCTAGCCTACATTGACAATGAAGGATATGAACAAGAACTGTCTCTTGATATCAAAAAAATTCTCATGATGAGGAGGATAATGATTATTCTAGCAAAGGAGGATATATAGGAGAAAGGCATTGATGATTCATGGCTCAGAAAAAACATATTCCAAACAAGGTGTAGCTCATGTAGAAAGCTATGCCAAGTAATTGTTGATGGAGGCAATTGTGAGAACATGGTTTCTAAAGCAATGGTGGAGAAACTAGATCTCCAGTGTGAAAATCATCGTCATCCCTATCAGATTGCGTGGTTCAAAAAGGGCAATGAAGTTATGCTAGATAAGAGGTGCCTTGTTAAATTTTTCATAGGAAAGGTCTACACAGATGAGTTATGGTGTGATGTGATTCCAATGGATGCGTGCCATGTCCTCTTAGGTCAGCCCTGGCAGTATGATAGAAAGGTTATTCATAATGGAGAAAAGAATAATTATACCTTCTGGAAGGATGGATCTAAGGTAATCTTGTTACCTCTCAGGGATGATGAAAAAGCTGAAAGTATGCTATCTGAAAAGGAAGTGATCAAGGAGATTAAAGTAACAGGGTGTTGTTATGCATTAGTAGTGCAAAGTGGGAAAGAGGAAGACTTGGCAATACCGCCAGAAGTAGTTGCGGTGTGTGAAGAGTATTCAGATGTCATTCTAGAGGAACTACTTGATGGTCTCCCCCCAAAATGAGATATCCAACATCATATTGATCTTATTCGAGGAGCAAGTTTTCCCAATCTAGCAGCTTGCAGAATGAGTCCAACACAGCACGCAGAACTGAAAAAAAAGGTAGCTGAGCTCATATATAAAGGTTTACTATAGGAATTCATGAGCCCTTTTTCTGTACGAGCATTTCTAACCCCAAAGAAAGATGTAAAATGGAGGATGTGCATAGACAATTGAGCAATCAATAGGATAACCATCGGGTATATTTTTCTGATCCCTCATTTGGATGATATGATGGATGTTCTTGATGTAACAACATATTTCACAAAAATTGATTTGTGAAGTGGGTACCACCATATGCGCATCCAAGAAGGGGATGAATGGAAAACTACTTTCAAAACCTAGGATAATTTTTATGAATGGAAGGTTATGCCTTTTGGTTTATCAAATGCACCTATCACTTTTATGAGACTCATGAATACTGTGTTGTGTTCCTACATTGGCAAGTTTGTAGTAGTTTATTTTGATGATATACTTATTTTTAGTAAGGGAGTGGAAGAAAATTTGCAACACTTAAGGATCATATTGGGGGTATTGAGAAGAGAGAAACTCTATGCTAATTTGAAGAAGTGTACATTTATGAAAGCAAGCCTTGCTTTTCTAGGATTTGTCATTTTTGCAGATGGTATCAAGATGGATCCAGAGAAAGTTCAAGCCATTCTTGAATGGAATAGTCCATGTAGTATCACTGAGGTGAGAAGTTTTCATGGCTTGGCTACTTTCTATATAAAGTTCTTTTGTAATTTCAGCAACATTATAACACCTGTGACTGACTGCACTAAGGGTCAGGATTTTTCATGGACCGAATAGGCTAAAGAGAGTTTTTAGTACTCTAAAGAAGAAGGTCACGGAAGCTTCTATATTGGCCTTACCATATTTTGATAAAGCTTTTGAAGTGCACTATGATGCCTTACATGTGGGCACTAGTGGTGTACTCAATGAAGAAGGTAGCCCATTGCCTTTTTTAGTGAAAAACTGAATGATGTGCGAATGAAATATTCCACATATGATACATAGTTCCATGTAATTGTGCAAGATTTGAGACATTGGAAGCATTACCTGGTACCCAAAGAATTTGTCCTATTTTTCAGACCATATTGCTCTAAAATACCTGAACACATAAATTAAATTGAATAGTAGACATGCAAAATGGGTCTCTTTCCTTCAAGGGTTTACTTTTTTTATGAATCATAAATCAGGGAAACAGAATCAAGTTGCAGATGCCTTGATTAAGTGTGTTGTGCTTCTGACCATCATGGAAATAAAGTTGTTGGATTTGATGCAATCAAAGGCTTGTATTAATTTGATAGTGACTTTTGGGAAGTTGTTGATCAGTTGAAGAATCCAGTACCTGGGCATGTAGACACTATTCAAGGTGAGTATCTTATGCAAGATGTTTATTTATTCAAGGGAAAATAGTTGTGTGTTCCTGTAGGCTCAATGCAGAAATATATTATTAGAGAATTTAATATCATTTTTTATGGATGGGCATTTTAGGAAGGATAAAACAATAGCCTTGGTAGCAGATAAGTACTACTGGCAAAAGATGAAGCGAGGTATCAACAAGTTTGTTGAAAGGTGTGGACTTTGTCAAGTAGCCAAAGGGCACTCCCAGAAAACTGGATTGTACATGCCATTGCAAGTACCAGTAGGACCATGGGAAGACTTGAGTATGGATTTTGTATTGGGACTTCCACATACACAATGAGGTAATGACTCTATCTTTGTAGTTATGGATAGATTCTTGAAAATTCTCATTTCATTACTTGTAAGAAAAATAGTGATGACACTAGGGTGGCCGAGTTATTCTTTTCTAAAATAGTTAGATTGCATTGTGTTCCAAAAATGATCACCTCTGATCGGGATACTAAGTTCTTGAGTCACTTTTGGGGTACCTTATGGAAGAATATGGGGACAAAGATAGAGTTTAGTAGTTCTTGTCATCCACAGATTGATGGGCAAACAAAAGTTGTCAATCAAAGTTTGGGTAGTTTTTTATGATGCATTGTTGGAGGGAATCCCAAATAATGGGATTCAGCGTTTCCCTAGGGAGAATTTGATTATAAAATCTCAGTGAGCAGGTCAACTAGTAAGTCATCATTTCAAGTTGTTTATGGTCGAAATCCTCAGGGTGTTCTCAATTTGGTGCAACTTCCCTTGGGTGATAGTGTCAGTGATGATGGAGAAGCCTTTACAAAAAAATCCTACCAGTTGCACTCAGATGTAAGATAGAAGTTATAGGACAACAATGAGTGGTACAAAGCTTCAACTGCTGCTACTAGAAGGTATCAAGTTTTTAGTTTAGGTGATCTAGTGATGGTTTTTCTACGCAAGAAAAGGTTTCCGACTGGGACTTATCACAAATTTAAATATTAGAAAATTGGTCCCTACAATATTCTAAAGAAGATTAATGATAATTGTTATAAGGTTGATTTCCTCAATGGTCTTGATATTTCTCATGTGTTTAATATCTCTGATTTATATAATTTCCATGGTGATGATTCCTCTATTGAAACTGAGGATGAAGTGGACTTGACACACACTATCCCCATCAAGAAAAAGGAAAAGGTTGCACAAATTCTAGACAAGAAAACTATTCAAACTCACCAAGGTGACTACAACAGATATCTTGTGTAGTGGGAAGGGTTGGCACCAGTAGATAGCACCTAGATTACAGAATGGGATTTGAAGAAGCTAGATGAGCCTAAATGGAAGCTGTTTGAGAATTGGAACTTGCAGAAGCTGTGTTCTTTTCAAGCAGGGGAGAATGATGCAGGAGCATACAAGGGTCATATCTTTTGACTCATATGTGGGTTTTGGCTAAAATTTTATAGGCAGTTGCGTGAGGAGGATTTATTTGATTGCTAATGAGCTCAACTTGACTGTGGCCATTTTGAATTTTTTTCAGGAGTAAAAAATATCATCTTGGCCTCCGAAATTTTCTTTTTATGTTTTTATTTTTTATTTTTAGAAAGTTGTCTTTTGTAATAAATCTGAAATCATGTCTATGAATTCGTGGATTAGTTGGAAATTCATCTTGCCTTAGTTGGGGGATTTTCTTGGGAAAAATTAGGATTCGTAGGATCAGTTTTGGAAATTACAAAAAATGGAAAAAAATTATTTTTCCCGACAATCTGCCAAATATGGTAATTTTTAGAATTGTAATAAGTAGGAGTTTTATTTCATTGTAAACTAGAGTAAGTTAGTGAATTTTAATGAAGAATTTTGAGTTTCGCATTTATTTGTTGTGTATTTTCTAATTTTTTGTTCTTGAAGGTTTTGAGCTAAATCATTTGGTATCAGAGAAGGATGATGGTTGGGAGAGGAAGAGAAAGAGGAAAAGGGAGAGGTCATACCCAAACGCAAAGAGATTTAATAAGTTTGCAAATAAAATTACCATAACTCACGAACTGATTGGAAAACCAAGGATTACAAAGAGAAGGAAAATAAATTTGATGGAGAGGCGAACAAAGAAAATGAAGAAAGAGAAGGACAAGAAGAAGAAGCGAGCTTTGAAGAGAGGCTAATCAGATTCTTAGAGGAAAAAATGAAGTAATCAAGTTTGATGTTTCAGACTATGTAGATAGTCTTAATCCAGACAAAGTGATAGATTGGTTGAATGAGATGGGAATTTTTTTGAATGGAAGTCTATGACAGAAGAAAAGAAGATGAAGTTTTCATGCACCAAGTTAAAGGGACATGAAATGATCTAGTGGGATCATCTCCAAAATGAACAAACAAAGAAATGAAAGGATAAAATCATTACATGGAGAAAAATGGAGAAAAAGAAGAGAGAAATATTCTTACTTGTAGATAATGCTCAAACACTCTTCCAAAGGTTTCAAAATTTGAAACAGAACCTGTCCTCTGTGCAAGATTATTCAAATAAATTTTACAAGTTTCCCATGCATATAGAAAATCAATAAAGTAATGAACATATGGCTGCAAGATATGTGAATAATTTGAAATTCACTATTCCGGATGAGCTAAGCATGCATCATATCAACTGTGAGGAGGATGCCTATAAGTTGGCTATAAAGGCTGAAGAAAAACAAAATAGGTAGTACAATTAGAGGAATAGAGGAGGAGGAAAGGGTACATCAACTCAATTTTGAGGAGGTTTGAGTTCCAATCAAGGAAGTGAGAAAAAAGAAGAAGCCCGTCATAATCCATCGAATCAACAAAGAGGAAGGGGGTTTCAACACAATAGAGGTTGTGGTAATGGAAGAGGATGGGAAGACCAAAGAAGACCATTCACTTGTTTCAGATGTGGAGAAGGACACATGGGATTGGAGTGTTCCAATTTTAACATGCAAGATGGAAATCAAGGAGGACCATTAAGAGTGAGCCTAGACCAGGTTGACAATGAAGGATCTGAAGAAGAAGTATATATCTTTGGATATTAGAAAAAGTCTCATTTTGAGGAGGACAATGATTATATCAGCAAATGAGGATATAGAGGATAAAGACACTGATGATTCATAGCTCAGAACCAACATATTCCAAACAAGGTCTACCTCTAGTGGAAAGGTATGTCAAGAATTTTTTGATGGAGGCAGTTGTGAGAACATGGTTTCTAAAGAAATGATGGAGAAACTAAATCTCTAGTGTGAAAAGAACCCTCATCCCTATCGGATTGCATGGTTCAAAAAAGGAAAATGAATTTACGGTAGATAAGAGGTGCCTTGTTAAATTTTCCATAGGAAAGGTCTACAAGAATGAGTTATGGTGTGATGTGATCCCAATGGATGCATTTCATGTCCTATTAGGTCAACCCTGGAAGTATGATAGAAATGTTATTCATAATGTAGAAAAGAATACTTACACCTTCTGGAAGGATGAATCTAAGGTAATCTTGTTACCTCTCAGGGATGATGGAAAACCTAAGAGTATGCTATCTGAAAAGGAACTTGTCAAGGAGATGAAAGTAACAGGGTCTTGTTATGTGTTGGTAGTGCAAAGAGGGAAAGAGGAAGACATGACAATAATTCCAGAAGTAGCTGCGTTGTCTGAAGAGTATTCAGATGTAATTCTAGAGGAACTGCCTAATGGGCTCCCCCCAAAATGAGATATCCAACATCATATTGATCTTATTGTAGGATCAAGTCTTCAAAATCAAGAAGCTTACATAATGAGCCCCACACAACATGCAGAACTAAACAAACAGGTAACTAAGATCATACATAAAGGTTTAGTGCTGGAAAGCATGAGCCCATGTGTTGTACTAGCATTGCTAACCCCAAAGGAAGATAGAACATGGAGGATGAGCACAGATAGTCAAGAAATCAATAGGATAAACATCAGGTATCATTTTCCTATCCCTCATTTAGATGATATGATGGATGTTCTTGTTGGAGCAACATATTTCACTAAGATTGATCTCTAAAGTAGGTACCACGAGATCCACATCCGAGAAGGGGATGAATGGAAAAATGATTTCAAAATCAGGGATGTTTTGTATGAATGGAAGGTTATGCCTTTTGGTTTATCAAATGTTCCTAGCACTTTTATGAGACTCATGAATACTTTGTTGCATCCCTACATCGACAAGTTTGAAGTATTTTATTTTGATGATATATTGATTTTTAGTAAGGAAAGAGAAGAACATATGCAACACTTGAGTATTATATTGGGGGTATTAAGAAGAGAGGAGCTCTATGCTAATTTGAAGAAGTGTACATTCATGCAAGCAAGCATGGTTTTTCTGAGATTTGTCATTTCTGTAGATTTTATCAAGATGGATCCAGAGAAAGTTTGAGCCATTCCTGAATGGTGTAGTCCACGTAGTATCACCGAGATGAGAAGTTTTTATGGCTTGGATACCTTCTATAGAAAGTAAATTCTTAATTTCAATAGTATTTTTGCACCTATGACAGACTGTAGTAAGGGTCAGGAGTTTTCATGGACCAAAGAGGCTGAAGAGAGTTTTCAATATCTAAAGAAAAAGGTCATTGAAGCTCCTATATTGGTCGTACCAAATTTTGATAAAGTGTTTGAAGTGGATTGTGATGCCTCACATGTGGGCATTGGTGTTCTATGCAACCAAGAAGATAGGCCTATTAACCTTATTGAAGATCGTGATGTGATAAAGTATAGGGGTCATCAAGTCTTGTAGTGAGCTATGGAATTCAAGTGCTCCCACATGTTAAAAAAGATGAGACCAATTTTTTTTGGGGATGTAATTATATTGATTATTCATCCCATTAAAAAAGAGTTCTTTTTATTCTTTATGATTCCTCTATTTTTTTTAATCTATAAGGGGCCATAGCCGAGTATTTGTATTAATATTTAAAAAGCATGAAAGCAGAAAACATAAAACAGAACCGATGATAGTATCCTGGTTCATAACCCAATCCTACCAAGAGGATTGTGAACCCAAAAAACCAGAGTATCAAGGCCCATCCCAAGTTAATCTTAAGCATATCGAAAGTTGATAATAAACAACAAAAATTCTGGATATTATCTAGCCCAAAATTAACTTATCTCTGAAAATTCTATCAAAGGGAGAGGTGGTATCTCTGAAAATTCTGGATTTCTCTTTTTGGGTACCTAATTGTAAGCTGTGATTTTCTAGATGGGTCAAAGTTTCATTTTTTTCTTTGTATTTTTTTCAAAACTCCTTCCACTATCTAATTATCACAATGAATTTAAGATATGTATGTAGTGATGAAGAAATAAACTATTCTAGATTGAAACTAGTCCAAGAACACCATTATAGAGGTTAAGTATATTTAAAATCTTTGAAAAACTATTAAATTATTATTTAGAAGGGAAAAATCTTGAATTATTTCAATCATTGATATCGTGTTCTTAAAGCTATCTTAAAAAAATAGGATTAGGCCCTTTAATCAACTCTAGAGTATAGAAAAAACAATCGAAGCTCTAATCTACTTCTAAAACTAGCAACATTCTTCCATCCCCTTCCCCTTTTTTTCTCTTGTCGTACTTTCATTACCTAGAGTTAATATTTTATGTTCTTCTAAGGTCATAATTGGTATGCTATGATTTCTGAATTTATATTGGTAGAGAGAGTAGTGGTTATTGATTGGCATATGGTTCAATGACTTGAACAATCACATTATGTCACTCTTGTGATTGTAATGATAATCTTGTGTTATTGGCTCTATATTTAAAGTAGATTAATGTGAGGCATCTCCCTTTTCTATTATATGAGTTGGAATGATTTTTATGAATGGTTTCAAGTGAGTTGTATGTCAAAATTGTAGAATTGATAAGCAGTGTTACAGTTAAAATTTCCAAGGGTTATGTCATTACTTAGTTAAGAATCATGACATATTGTAATGAGGTCCCTTATATATAGGAAAGTACTTCAGCAACAACAACATCATAGCTTAATTGAGAATGAAATGTTGGCGCGGCCACTGGACTTAAGTAATAATGGAATATAAAATGGAGAGGGATTCATTCGCTGGAAATTATAAACCTGACGATTCAAGCACCACTCTATGGATCCCTTTTTATGCATTTACTTCTTCATTTCTCTTGCAATTCAGTGACGAAGAAACCCTAGGGTCGATTCACAGCAGAAACCAGAGATCCTGCCGGAAAATACAGATTTGATTATTCATTTTAGATGACCACAAAATTTATGTTTGTTTACATATTTGTGTATGATTTTTTCTTGTATAGGAGAAACTCAATTTTTTTATTCAATGCATTTATTTTTTTATCTTGACTGCAAAATGTAGTATTCAAGATTTCATTCAAAATCCATTTCGTGCAGATCATTTGACCATTGTTGGTCAATAAAATTTTCTGGATTCTGAGCACATGCAATGTTTTTCCATCTCATTACAGGAGTTCGCATTTGAGGTTTCCATGAAAGGTTTGTAGAACAATATTTTTTACAATCATAATCTTTTGAAATGTTATTTTTATTATATGATCTTATGTGCATGATGTAACACAGATTTTATTGGTGGTAGTTTCTATATCCGATTTTTAAAGCTTCAAAATAAGAATTGTAATTGATGGTAAGAATTTATTTATTTTTGGTTGGTTGGAAAGACCTTTTTTAATGTCAATTATTGTTTATAAATTTGAAATTTTTTCTTAAAAATAGTGTTTCATGCCCTCAACTATTTATAAATAGAAAGTGCAGACTCAAATTTAATCAGATTTGAGGATCGCATACAAAATACAACACAATCGTGAACACATCAAATAAAATTCATATATTAACCCTTGCAAAATACATACGTACTGAGTTCATCTCATTTATACTATTTGGAATCTAATTTTCTAAATCCAAGCATTCAAATGCTATTCACCTCAACCAACAAACTAATATAAAGTTTTGCAATATTCCAAAGTCTAGGAGCCCTACACTATATCACGCCTCTTCTATATTTGGAAACTAATACATACTACTTGCCTCTAATCGGCTTATTATATCTGGGAATACATAATCCTTCTTCACAGATAAATATCTGCTGTAGTTTTTTCGTTTTGAATGCAAATATCATGGTGCGGGACAGTTTGGGGTACAAGTGCCTGCCAAATTATCGCATTGTATACCCGTGGTAAAACAACAAACAGAGCCAGGCGAACAGGTAATTGTGTCAATACAATCGCAGTCTGCTGAAACTATTCTCATC
>MU223175.1:983404-1003460 GCA_018584345.1 Thuja plicata | reverse complement strand
GTTGTTCAAGTTGGCAGGTCCGGTTTTGTTTGAGGTGTTTGGAAGAGGAATCTGATACGGCAATGCAAATCAAAATAATGATATGATACAGAATAATGAGTACAATTTATAAGCAAAATAAATTGTTATTTTTAACGTTGAGAAGAATTTAGGGTTTTATATGAGGGGTTGGAATAGCTGGGGTCGGCCGTTAACTATGACCATTTGGTAGATGACGGTAATTGTAGATTTAAGTTTTTAAATCTGTTTCTCCCGCTCAGCCGCTCAAACTTACTGTCAAGGTTTGATTGCATCTCAATTGATCATTGTGTGCATTGTGTTATCTCAAGGACACCCTAAAACTTCCTTTATTAAGATGCCAATTATACCTGTTGTAGTTGTGTTGATATGTTTCCTTGGTGCCTGCATATAGGAGAATTATACCTGTTGTAGTTGTGTTCATATGTTTATAGGAGAATTTATACTGACGTTTCTTTGTATTTGAGTGTCAAATGGTAAGGAGATTGATAAATGATAGGCCAATATCAATTTTGGTCTAAAATGAGCATTTTGCAATTCTATTTCTGAACTTGGAGTTGGAATTAAATCATGGAATTGAAATTGAGAAGTCAATTTAGAAACCAATTCCTGTTTTCCAATTCCAAGTCAATTCCAGCAAACAAATGGGCCTTAAAAGAATTAAAATGGAGAAGATCTATCCAACATTGGATAGACTGGCTTAGGAGAGAGATGAAGGTAACTTAGGTATTTTCCAGATTCAAGAGATTTACTTGGTGATGAGGAAAATAAAATGAAAGAATGATTTCTCAAAAAGTTGGTAGTTTCTTTTTGTTTGTTAGATGCACTCTTAGAACAAACATTACATTTGTTAAGAACCTTTATTACTTGTTGATTGTTATATTGCAACAAAATTTACTTCCAAGATTGTTGCAAGAGAAATTGTTGTTAGATCTATACAAACTATTTCTATCATTTAAACTAGCAAAATGTTCTCGTGGATGCTATTGGTGACACTAAATGAAGTGATTAAAAAAATAGCCTCACAATATAATAATGTGAATTATATGAAACCTACATTAATAATAATGAAGGAAAAAGGTTCTATTTTCGATTTCTAGATTTAAAAAAGAATTTTTTTCTGGGTTTTGAATATTTTGCAATCTAGACTATGATGTTGGCTTCGTAATATTTAGATGCATATACTGCAGATACACTATTGTGATGTTTTGAAAAGACTTATTTTAAGACAATATGGATATTTAATTGATTTTTGTTCATAAACGTACATTTATATAAAGTTTAAAGTTTGATAAGTAGAGAAAGAGGGGAGAAATAGTGATGAAATTTTCAAGTAAATTGCTTGACTAGCAAGAAATGAGAGAGGGCTCAAAATTACTTTTGTCATTTTCTATAGTTGTTTTGTTTGGGTTAATATCATAATGGGACATAACAAATCAACTTAAGGGGAAATCAAATGTGTATTACATGACCATGTAATTGATTGACTCAATAACTATGAGCATCTAAAGGGTTTAGATGATAGTCTTCCTTGTAACTTTGAGCAACATTAAAATGGATAATATGGATAATTTTGGGGTAATTGATTAGTACAAGTGAATTCAAGTATTTCTAAATAATTTTTTTTTTTTTTTTCAAATATGTGGTCTATATTCTAGCTAAGTTAGATATGTGCCGAAAGTATCTATTAAATGAATATTTTATAGCACTTTGGGTTCAATAATAAATAATTACGTAATTTGAAAAAAAAAAGTAATGAATATTTTATAGCACTTTGGGTCCAATAATAAATAAATAATTACGTAATTTGAAAAAAAGGTAACGTTTCAACAAGTCCTACTCATATTTTAAAAAAGTTATAATAATGCCCTTTCGTTGATGTATAATAATTTTCTTAATTTTATCTTTTAATAGTATAATTTTGTTTTTAATATTTAATATTTTATGTTTATTGAAAGGATGTTATTAGTAGTAGAACATAAGGTTGATTATCTTGTCATAGAAAAATACAATATTTTATTTATATTTCTTTAATAAAATATGATGCAGTAGAGGAAAGATTCCATGTCCAAATGGAAAGAGACAAAAAAAATACTATATAAAGTGTGACTTAGATGTAAATTCAATTTCAACATTTTATCAACAACAAATTTTTAATGTTTATTTTATAAAAATATTATTCAATTTTATATTTTAATTTACACATAAAATACATTAACACAATTTGGAAGAGAGGGTAGAAAAATTGAACCGGCTCTCTGCAACTAGGTCCCCGCCCATTTTTGAATGATGGTTTTTGCCACCCGTTTTTGAATGTTGGTTTCTGCCTCGGCCCCTACTCCACCGGGGGTGCTGGGGAGGGACTGTCCAGACCTATTCCTGGTCCTTGCAGGGAGAGATGATTTGGAACCCCTATCGGCAGGGGTTGACTCCTTTTCCTCTGAGATGGTAGACTCGCCTCATTACCTAACTGGTGTTACGGTGTCCCCTTCAAAGCCTTTGAAGGAGGACAAGGCTGTTGCATTTGGGGGATGGAAAATGGCGGTGTTGGGATCTGGGTCTCCTGACACCCCTAATACACCTGAATTCTTGATTCGAGAATTTGGTCCTGAAATCTCTGTCCCAGATGGAGTTGTGGAGAACATATCTTCTGCCCTACACCTTGCCCTTGTTGGGAGGTTTGTTGCCTTTAGGCCCACCATAGAGATGGTCCGTAGTTGGTGCATGGCCAGGTGGAAAGTTAAAGGATCCCTGTTAGTTTCTTCTATGCTATGGGGTCTGTTCCTATTCAGATTTAATGCTGAGGTGGATTTTACTAGTGTTTCTACAGGGAGTTGGTACAATGGGAAGCACGCTCTTCTAATGGCTAAATGGAAGCCTGGATTTAACCCAAAAGTTGAACTGCAAAAAGCTTCTTTGGTGTGGGTCTGCCTTTCAAGTCTTCCCCTGGAATTCTGGGATGATAAAGTGTTTAGATGGATAGGGAACTCCTTCAGAAGTTATATGGTAGCTGACTCGGTTACTCTGACTAAGTCACACCTGGTGTTTGCCAGATTTTGTGTTAATGTCACGATGAACAAGCCCCTTCCCAACTTTGTATTGCTTAAGTCCAAGTGAGGGAACTGGAACCAGGCCATTGTTTATGAAAATGCCACACTACATTGCTAGAAATGTGGGAAAAATGGGCATGTGGTGACTAACTACAAGGGCTCTTCCAGGTTGGAGGAACAACCTGTCACATGCCCATTGCCTAAGGTTAACAATGTTGAGTCAGTTGTGCATCAGGTGGATGCCACGGTTGAACATCCTTCCAATGGTGGTTCCCCCCCCCCAAGGTGGTGGGCTAGAGTTAGAAGGGATAGTAAAGAACACAAAGACCAAGAAGACTGAGGCCTTAGAAAAAGGGCAGATGAAGGAAGGGTTGGTAAGGAACATAGAGGCTGAGAAGGTTGAGGCATTAGAAGAAGGTGAGATTCTCAGGGCAAACACTGCAGTTGAGATGGGTACGACCCCTGAAGATGGAGAAATGGTCATAGTATTAATGGATGTCTCTAACACTCTCATTAACAGTTCTAATGGTCATGATGCTAGCATGGAGAACAAGACTCGAGCGGCTGGAAGTGCTATGATGGGAAAATTTTGAGGAGAAAATTCTTCCACCCGGCAATGCGATTCAAATTTTGGAGAGGAAATAATGAGAACATCCTCCCTGTCGCCTTCGACTTCTGCCCTTGACTGGTCAGAACCTAAAAGGAAAGCCAGGAGCAAGAAGATGGATGAAGGACTAGCATCAAAAAAGAAGGCTGATGTAGGGAGTGAAAAAAAAGTTGGCCGCTCGACTGCTAAGGTGACGAGAGCTAAGGAAGTAGCAAGGGCCATTTCCAATGGAAGGCAACTAACCCTGGAAGACTCTCAAAAAGGTAAAAGATGAAGTTCCTATCATGGAACATAAGGGGCATGAACAGCCCACAAAAATAGTTCACACTGAAGAAGTATATTACAAAGCTCCGTGTTGATATGGTTCTCATACAAGAGGTTAAAATGAAGTACAATATTTTTGTGCCTCTGGTTGATAAAATTTGTCCGGGAGTGGCCTTCATGTATAGTGAAGCTGATGGGGCTTCAGGTGGTGTTTCTACTCTTTGGAACCCTAGTAAGTTATCTGGAAATATTGTGGCTTCCTCTCATAACTTTCTTGCTGTGTTTTTTACTTGGAATAATAACTCCTGGTATATGTTCAACATTTATGCCCCAAACTCTAGAACGGAATGGGGTAGACTCTAGGGGGAAATCTCTAACCTCATTGATGTTGACCATGATTACCCTCTTATGTGTGCTGGGGATTTTAATTCTCCCCTTTTCCCTTTTGAGAATTGGGAGGGTCCCAAGATTATTCTGATAGTATGCAAGAGCTGGCTGATTTTATGAGGATAAGTGATTTGGTTGATATTGAGTTGCAGGGCACAATTTTTACTTGGTCTAACAATAGAAAAGGTAGGCACCTTATCTAGGTTAGGCTGGATAGATGGTTAATCTCTAGTGGGTGGGATATTTCCCCTCTAATTGGCCTCTCACACGTCCCTAGGACTATGTTTGATCACTCTCCTTTGATTCTTGACTGGGAGGAGAAGGCCTGTGCTGGACCCTGGTCATTCCGCTATGAGATCATGTGGTATTCTCACTAGGAATTTGAAGACTATATAAAAAGGTGATGGAACACACCTATTAGGGGTATGGCTATGTTCAGAATTGCAGAGAACCTTAAAATTATCAAAAGGGAGGCCCACGGGTGGAGTAAAAATAAGTTCAGGGATATCTTCCAGTGTAAGAAAGAGATAGAGGAAAAAATTAAACTCCTCCAAAATGAAATGGCTATGGGCAATTCCTCTTGAGAAGCTCATATTGAGGAAGAGAGATGGAGGAAAAAGTGGAAAGACAACCTTAAAAAGGAGGAAATCTTCTAGAAGCAACGATCTCGCATCCAATGGCTCAAGGAAGGAGACCTCAACTTGGCTTTTTTCTACAGATCTGCTCCAATCCATAAAAGAATAAATACTATTAAATCCCTGGCTGCTAGTGGGGAAGTGATGACTGAGGAAGAAGACATGGGTAATCATGCAGCGGATTTCTTTCAGGACACTTTTAGAAGACCACTACGGAGGGGGGTTGATCCTGATAGCTCTCATCTCCTATAGGCTATTCTGACTGTTATTTCTAGAGAAGAGAACGATTCACTACTTTCCAAGGTCTTTGAAGAGGAAGTCAAAACTGCAGTTTTCTCCATCGGGGCTTTCAAATCTCCCGGTCCTGATGGATTTCCCCTGGCTTTCTTCCAACATTTTTGGGATGTCATAAAATATGATATTATACATGTCGCTTATGATTTTGTTAGAACTGGCAAAATCCTTAAGAGAATTAACAAAACTTACATTGTTCTAGTCCCTAAAATTCAAGATCCCAAGGAACTACGTGATTTTTGGCCTATCAACCTTTGTAATATAGTTTATAAAATCCTTTCAAAAATCATCACTAATAGGATCAAACCTCTCCTGGGTAAAATAATTAACCCCAACCAGAAGGGGTTTGTTTCGAGAAGGAAAATCCTAGATGCAATTATCACTACCCATGAAATCATTCACTCGATGGATAGAGGTAATAATGCTGGGATGGCGCTGAAACTGTACATTTCTAAGGTGTATGATAAGGTGATTTGGGAATTCCTGTATGGGGTGCTAAAAAATCTTGGCTTTAATGCAAATTTCATTAGAATTGTCAAGGAGGCAGTGGAAACTATTGAATTTGTGGTGCTTGTAAATGGTTCTCCTTGGGGGTCCTTTAATCTAGAGAGGGACTTGCGCCAAGGTGACCCTTTATCCCCTTATTTGTTCCTCCTTGTGGCTGAGGTGTTGGCACATAATTTTTTGAGATTGGAGGCTTCTGGACACATTTCTAGATTTAAACCGGATTCCGCTCTTCTTCCTGAAATCATTCAACAATTTGTGGATGACACATTTCTATTTGGGAAAGCTTGCATTAGAGAAGTGAGAGAATGGAAAGCTCTGCTGAATGCTTATGCAGAGGCTTCGGGTCAGGTGATTAATTATAGTAAAAGTAAAATTTACTTCTTTAATTCTAAACAAAGAACCCAATTGAAAATTATAGAATATATTGGCTGTAAGGGTGGTATACTTCCCGACACCTATTTAGGGCTCCCTCTCACTGTGAAGGAAGTCTCCGACCCTTTCTAGAACTCCATACTAGAAAAAATGTAGAAAAAATTGGCAGGATGGAAAGGTAAGGTCCTAAGTAATGTAGGGAAGCTCCAACTTCTGGCAGCAGCCCTCCAAGGAATACCTATTTACTTTCTATCTCTTTTCAAAATCAATGACAGAACTATAGAGAAATTGGAAAAAATCAAAAGGAACTTCCTTTGGTCCGGAATGGAGGAAAATACTAAAATGAACCTGATTAGCTGGGAAACGGTTTGCCAACCTAAGAAGGTGGGAGGGCTGGGAGTGAGAAGATAAAAAATCTTAATAAGGCACTAATTACCAAACTTGGATGGCAACTCTTTAAAGGTAACTCTGGTTGGTGTAAAATTCTGAAGGCCAAATACTACTTAAATGACCAATTCCCTCTGGGCCAAAACTACCCCACTGGCTCTAAATTCTAGAATTTCATGGTGAAAGGTAAAGAATCCCTCCTCAAAGGCTTAAAATGGGTGGTGGGTGATGGCAAGCATATAAGTTTCTGGGAGGACTGGTGGGTGGGAGATAAACCTCTTAGTAGAAACAAACTTAGTCTCCTCAGGGATCGTTTGAATTCTCATTTTGGAGACAAAGTTAGTGACTACATTTCTCAGGATAAGAAATGGAAGAACCTTGCTATTGCTTACCATGGCCTGGAGCATATCCCACCCCACATTATGGAGCTATAGAAACTAATTACTGAGATCAGGATCCCTATCTCTCAAATTGTCGAAAAGGCTATGTGGTGTCATAGCAAATTGGGAGAGGTTACGGTAAAATCTTCTTACCTTGCTAACATCAAGGTTCTGGCTGATGAAATGAGTTGGGGGAAGGTTTGGCCTCCCCAGCTCATCCCCAAAATAATTTTTTTCTAGTGGACCACTCTTCATGGGAAATTCCTTACATTGGACAACCTTAAGAAACAGGGAATCTAACTAGTCAACAGGAGTGTTCTTTTTAAAATGTAGGCAGAGACAATAAATCATATTCTTATTCACTGCCCTTAGGCTTCTTAGGTGTGGGGAAAAATAATGAGCAAACTACAGCTGGAATGGGTCTTCTTGGAGCACTTAGACCAATTCATTAATAACTGGGGTCGAATAGCTAAGCACCCTCTCATCAACATCCTTTGGTTCCTATTACCCCCACATGTCTGCTGGAGTCTATGGAAGGAATGAAACAATCAGATTTTTAGAGGAGAAGACAGAAATGTTGAAGGAACAGTGTGGGTGACTATGAATCTGCTGAAGGAAAACTTGGATACCTGCCACTGGAAAACCCCCCCATCCCCCCAAGAGAGTGGAGTGTATGATAGCTAAGGAATGGACTCTTCCCACCTCCTTCTATGTGACAGACAATTCCAAAATTCTGACAAGACTAAACACTAAATGATCATCCCCGGAGGAATACATAACCAAGTTGAACTTTGATGGAGCTGCTTCAAATGGTATTGCTATGGGAGGAGGTATTCTTAGGGATTGAAAAGGTCACCTGATCTTGGCCTATGCGGTCCACCTAGGGAAGGGGTCTAGATAATAATTTGGCTGAGATGTCTGCCCTACTATGGGGTCTAAAGGTGGCATCAGATATTGGGATTAAAAGATTAATCATAGAAGGTGATTCTAAAATTGTAATTGAGCTAGTTAAAGGGAACTATACTACTGGCTAGATTCTGGCAAATGTGCTACAAGACATCTGTTCGCTGCTCCCCAGGTTTGATGACTTCAACCTTCAACACATTTATCGTGAAGGTAATGTGTTGGCCGACATGCTGGCGACCATGGGTCTTACAGTGAATGGCTTAAGATGTTGGAGAAACTTAAACTCTCTACCCAAACATGTCATTCAGCTTGTGGAAAAAGAAAGCAAATAAAATGATGTCTAACGAGGTAGATGGTGATTGGTCAAGAAGACGGTGGGCAAGTTCATGAGGTGCAGCATCATTTCAAATTTTATAAGAGATACAGGATTTGGTTATATTAATCATTTCCATCTTGAAAGACGGGCTATCAATTTGCCATTTTTAGAAAGAGTACGAGCTTTTTCAAATTAAAAGAAGACGTGGAGCATAACACGCGCAAGAGAAATAATGATATGACTAATCAATTGCAACATCAATCTTTTATGGAGATATCATTTCTCGATATGCAAAGCTTATTCACTTATATCGGCCAACCACGTGAATAGTACGGGAAAACTCTGTGAGAAGGCAGACATTAAAACCACCTGGTTTTTTGTCTGGAAACAAAATTGCTACATTTGTTGGGTTAATAGCTCTGCTTTGGTGAGGGTTGTGCTGAAAAGAGGAAGGAAAGGTGGGATGTTAGTTGAGACCAAGGAGGAAGACTTTCCTAAATATAGCTCAGAGATGAGCGGAGATATGGTGTGTGTGGAACTCGCTAAGACCGAGGATGAATTAATAAAAAATCTGTGCATTCTCAACTACCTTAAGGAGGGCGGTTTCTTCCCATTCATGAAGGCTATGGGCGACAGTGATGAACTGGTCTCTCTGCAGTTGGTAAAAACTTGGGATGAGCACAAAGTAACAATAAATGGGATAACCTTTGAGATCAATGAGGAGGTTATCGTGCAATCCATGGGTCTCTCCACAAAGGGGAAAAAATGGAAGAAGATCACCAAAAGCTGAGATGACACCCATATGAAAAGATTCTTCAAAAAAATGGAGATTCCTGAATGTTTTAGGGGAGGATTCAATAGAATGACTTTGCCCTACCCATGGAATGAAATGTGCCTCATTTTGATGAAGAACGTCATGCTGGAAGGCCACTTTGGCACCTGTTACAACTACCATTTCCCTCTCCTCAACCACTTTAGGTACAACGATTCCGTCTCCTTTCCATTTTTTTGCTCCATTCGATCGAAGCTTCTATTTTGGAAGGCAGAGGAAAAATGAAATCCAAGAAAAAATATTGTATTCTCTATCAGGGCTTAATGCTATGCCTTTACAATTTCCATTTAGCCCTCTGCCTGCCTAGGACTATTTCTCTCCATAACTTTATGCAGTATCCTGAGAACCCTAATGAGCTTCAACTGACTCTCTCTAACCCCATGACTTCTTCCAAAACCCATGGTTCCAAGATGAATAAGCTGAGTTCGGCCGACGGTGACCAAATCACCATTGAATCTGAAGGAGAGGAGGAGAACGATAGTAGACTGAGATCTAACAGAATCGCTACCAAAACCAGATACAAGCAAAAAGCTATGAGAAAAAGGTGCACTGAAGAGGATGAAGAGGAAGAAGATCCGTAGGAGGAAGAAGATATCAAGCATGCCACCAGGGGGAAATCTAAAGTGGGGAAGAAAGTTAAGGTCAACGAGAAAGAAAGGGAAAAAAGAAGCAAAGCCCTATTGTGGATGGGTCTGTGAAAAGCCATGACTCCCAAGTCTCTGCTAGTTTTTGTCTTCCTGCCTTTGACCTTTCAAAGAAAAAACTCTTCGAGGAGATGAAAGCAGACTCTCCGCTCCTAACTTCATAGTCCCCTAGCCCTCAGGTGGTTATAAATATTACCACAAAGGACCCTAAAAAAATAGAGGAGAAAATGCCTGATGATGTGAGTGACACCCCCATTGTTACTACTGGTCCTCAGGAGCCCTTGCTGTCTAACCCAAAGGTGGAGCCAAAGGAAATGAGGGTGGAAATCAAAAATCTCATGGAAAACTTTAACAAGATTGCGAACTTTGTTGTGAAGGTTATGCATACGGCTGCCACTACGCTCCAACTCCTTCATATGGAGAAAATGAACCTAGGAGGTGAGCGAAAGGATGAAGAGCTGTACCTGTTCCTTGTGCACAACTGGCTTAAGCTCCTATTAAAAGGCAGGGAAGGTAACCCCAAGTAGCTTCATTTTCTTCTGTTTATGGATAACTATTTTTTCTGGACTTTTTGGTTGGGCGATGTGGGCCTGTTAGATGTTCAATTAATCTCTAGTTTTTGTAATTTGTTGGTTATTACTGTTAATGCTAACTTTACTGTTAATTACTACCATAGGCTGGTTACCAACCTCATGGTGAGGTTGGGGCCTGTTAGGACTTTCAGGTTGTTTATTACTGTTAATGATAACTTTACTGTTAATTACCACCATAGGTTGGTTACCAACCTCATTGTGAGGTTGGGGCATGTTAGGACTTCCAGGCTGGTTACCAGCTCCGTGTTGAAGCTAGGGTCTATTGATTTTCTTTCTTGGTTTTTGGTTTTTAAAATTGGCATAGGCTAAGGGTCTATTGTGTGGGCTTTGCTGGTTATTAGTACTCCTCGTGTTGGTTTTTTGTTTGGGTCAGACCCCAGTTTTGGCTGCTTTCTAAAATCAAAAACAAATATTTTTTTTAGTTTACAGTTGTATAATGGTCAATGGTAGGCAATGCTAATATATAAGTTACTTACGAAGTCCTACATATATTGTAATATGAATCCTCACAAAGAAAATATGAATAACACAATGAAAAGGAGGATGGGTGCTAATGCAAGATCCATACTCAATGGTAACTTAATTCCTTAAGTAGATATGATAGATAAAGTAAATGATAGAAAATCTAATCTATGAAAGTAAAAAGTAAATAATAGAAAATCTAATCTATGAAAGTAAGTGTAAGTGAAAAGAAGTAAGAACAAGTGCACCTTAAAAAAACACAGAGAAGCTAGAACTTTGGTCCTTTATTTAACTATTGCCAAAACCTCAGATTCTATTGTAAGGAACAAGTTGAAATTTGAGGTATAAGTCAGTTTTCTAGGGAGAAGTTGACAGATTGACTTGTTCCCGGTTGCTCTAAATCAGATGAAATTTCTCAGGTTCCTACAATTGTATTTGTTCTTCCCAAATTTGAATTTACAACTCTGTAATCTTTTCCTACACAAAGAAAAGGAAGGGGCAAAAGTTGTGGAAAGGGTTTTCCTAGGTGTTAGTGACAGATTTGTCTTAAGGAAAGTTTAGATATTTTCTAAATTCAAGACACTTAGTGATAAGGAAAATAAGATAAAAGAATGATTTTTTTTTTTAAAAAGAATAATTTCTCAAAAAATTGGAAGTTTCTTTTTGTTTGTTAGATGCACTCTTAGAACAAATATTACATTTTTTAAGAACTTTTATTACTTGTTGATTGTCATATTGCAACAAAATTTACTTCAAAGATTGTTGAAAGAGAAATTGTTGCTAGATCTATACAAATTATTTCTATCATTTAAACTAGCAAAATGTTCTTGTGGATGCTATTGGGTGACACTAAATGAAGTGATTTAAAAAATAGCCTCACACTATAATAATGTGAACTATATGGAACCTACATTAATAATAATGCATATACACTATTGTGATGTTTTTAAAAGATTTTTTTTATGAAAATATAGATATTTAATTGATTTTTGTTCATAAACCTACATATATATAAAGTTTAAAGTTTGTATAGGTAGAGAAAGAGGGGATAAATGGTGACGAAAACTTTTAGTAAATTGCTTGACTAGCAAGAAATGAGAGAGGGCTCAAAATTGCTTTTGCCAATTTTCTATAGTTGTTTTATTTGGGTTAATATCATAATGGGACATAACAAATCAACTTAAGGGGAAATCAAATGTGTACTACATGACCATGTAATTGATTGACTCAATAACTATGAACATCTAATCATTAATGATAGGTTTCTAAATGGTTTAGATGATTGTCTTCCTTGTAGCTTTGAGCAACATCAAAATCAATAATATGCATAACTTTAGGCTAATTGATCAACACAAGTGAATATTATTAAATGAATATTTTACAGCAACTTGGTTCCAATAATAAATAAATAATTAAGTAATTTGAAAAAAGTAATGTTTCAACAACTCCTGCTTATATTTTTAAAAATTTATAAGCATGCCCTTTTGTTGATGTAAGTAATTTTCTTAATTTTATCTTTTAATTGTATAATTAGTTTTTAATATTTAATATTTTATGTTTATTGAAAGGATGTTATTAGCACCAGAACATAAGGTTGATTATCTTGTCATGGAAAAATACAAAATTTTATTTATATTTCTTGAATAAAATATGATGTAGTTGAGGAAAGATTCCATGTCTAGATGGTATAATTCATTTCTATATAGGATGAATAGTTGGGACAAAAGATGATGCCAAATGGAGAGACAAAAAAATACTATATAAAGAGTGACTTTAGATGTATATTCAATTTCAACATTTTATCAACAACTAATTTTTAGTGTTTATTTTATAAAAATATTATTCAATTTTAATTTTTGATTTACAAATATAAAATACATTAAGAAATTTTTGTTTTTTAAAGTTTACAATTGTATAATGGTCCATGGTAGGCAATGCTAATATTTGGATTACTTACCAAGTCCTACATTAATTGTAATACAAATCTTAAGAAAGAAAATATGATTAGCACAATCAAAAGGATGATGGGTGCTAATGGAAGATCCATACTCAATGGTAACTTGATTCCTTAAGTAGATATGATCGATAAAGTAAATGATAGAAAATTTGATCTATGAAAGTAAGCTCAAGGGAAAAGAAGTAAGAACTAGTGCACCTTAAAACAACATAGAGAAGGTGGAACTTTGGACCTATATTTAACTATTGCCAGAATCTCAAATTCTATTGTAACTTTATATATGAAAGGTAGGGACCTAAATCTTTCTATTCTAAAATTTTTGGTCAAAAAGTACAGAAACAAGTTGAAATTTGAGGTATAAGTCAGTTTTCTAGGTAGAAGTTGACAGATTGACTTTTTCCCATCTGCTCTAAATCAGATGAAATTTTCAAGGTTCCAACGATTGTATTTGTTCTTCCCAGATCTGAATCTACAACTCTATAATCTTTTCCTACACATAGAAAAGGAAGGGGAAAAAGTTGTGGAAAGGGGTTTTCCTAGGTGTTAGTGAACATATTTGTCCTTCAAAAACTAAGCACCAACAGTTGGATTAGTTATCATTGGATTGATAACTTTCCTCTGAATTAAGAGGTATAACTCCCTCTTAAAAGATTTGCAAAGAATTAAAATGTTGATATGTGTTTCACCAGAAAGAAATAAAAGGCACTAATAACTACTCATAACCATGAAATAGATGCGAGAAGATTTAAATACATAAGTAAAATGAATGTAAGAAAATGATACAAAGCCCATTTTCTTCACACTCACAAATGAATATAACTAGGTAAAGAAAGACATGAAGAGTGTACACCCTTTCCAACATATAACTTAATATAAAAATAAAGCTTCAAAATGAATTACATCTACAACTCATGAAAAATTATAGTGAAAATAATCTCAATGAGACACAACTCAATAAAATATGAAGAAAATAGTAATGAATTCAAAGACCCGTTGATAGTTTGTCCATTCTTTCGATATCAAATATGAGCTCATAGACTCAGATATTTGCAAACCAAAACTGCATGAAAATAAAATGAGATCCATCTATACAATGAAAATTAGAAAAGTATTCGTCCTTTCATGTAGCACACAAACCACCCTAAGAAAGAAGAACCATCTCTCCTCAACTTTTTCCCAATAAATAATATTGTATTGGTGGTTTTTCGGTTACTATAACCGATTCTTGAAAATTATTTCCTCTATAATATTTATTTTCTTTTTCCTCTTGTGATCTTCTCTCATTCATATTTTGATATATTTATAAACTATTGATTTAAAAGTTTATAAGGATACAAATTAACATATGCAAATGATATTTGGATAAGTGACATTTAAATATGTTAGTCCAAATTGAATTATTCTTCATGTTCAGTGGATCAAAATATTTCAAGCAGTTAAACTAGGTCTCGGTATGGGGGGGATAATGTTTTATCCCACTGTTGGATCTCCTTCATGTTCAGATATATTTGTGCAAGCCTAGTTGTGCGTAACTTCACTATAGGGATTAGGAAATTTTTATCTGAGTCAAAAGTTAAGTGGTTCTAAGTAGAGGTCTAGAAAACTATAAAAAAAAAAGTAGACTTGTTGTGTTAATGTTATCAGCAAGTTTCACATTCTTTGCACTCAAACATACAAAATTCACCATTTCCACCACCACTTGTTTCTTAGAACCAATATTAATTTTTAGATCAATTAGAAATCATCCCTTTGGGTTGTCTAAAATATTTCATCACCTCATGATCACAATGAGTTGGATGAATTTTAGATTTTCAAAACTCTGCATAGTCGCTATAGTAATCCAGTATTTATGTTGTTTCTATTGTGCAGTGATGATAATAAAATTATAATATTTAACCTTAATGCAGAGACCTTATTGGATACCCATACCAACCGTATGTCATGCATTCTACAATAATTTCATCCCTACAATACTTTTAACATTCAATTGTTGATATGAATCGACATTGCCAACATGAAAGGTAAGGAATCTTTTCCCTTTATTTTAAAGTTTATATCATGTGATGTTTGTGTCATTTCCAATATCTATAACAAAATGTGAGACACATGTCTAGTATATTCTAAAATAATGAAACATTGATTTGACGAAAGTCCATGTAAGTCATGTAATTTGGAACAGCGAACACACTAACAAAGATGCCTTGTGAACTGTTGAACATGGCCGAATTGATGGACCATGTTGTACCCTATTAGAACCATCTTGAACACGTGAACTACATTGAACCTATCTGAACCAATGAACCTCGTTGAACCTTTTGAACCCGATTGAACTGCTTTGAACAATTTCAACTTGGTTGAACTAACTCAACCAGGATGATCCTGGATGAACCTTTTTAACTCATCGAACCTGACTAAACTGGTTCAAGGGGGTTCAAGGCCTATTCTCCTGTTTCTATAATTTAACATGAAACTTAGAAATAAATGTTTATCAAACCAGGATATGCAAGTAGGGGAATTTTTATTTTAAAAACTTTTAAAATTGGGATCCATAAGTTGGCCAATTACTGGCTCTGTCTGGGGACTTGTTTTTCATGCAAAAAGAAGAGAAATTTTAGAATCATAGGTTAAGGAGAACAATGCCTAGAACCATTGGGAAATAGAGTCGAGAAGAAATTGAGCATAGGGAGCTATTTGCAGAGAGGGCAGAGGGGAGCAGGGAGAACACAAAACTAAAAGATAAAGAAAACTACACCTAGAACACACAAAAAACTTATTTGCAGGAGATAGGGAAAACATCTTGTACCTCAAAGAATGCATCTGACTGCTCATGTGAATCCATCAATTGGCTATGAGAAGTACATCCCAGTGCAGAAAAGAGGTCAATGTGTAAGCATAATCATTCCCAACAAATAACCTATAACCAATGTGAGGCAAGACCCAATAAAAAATGCATTGTAAGAGATTTCTAAATAAGATGTTGGGTCCAAAAATACACTCCTCATCATATACTTATGGCTGCATTGCATTAACACCATCTCAAGTGATCTGATTTGTAACAAGAATACGAGTGTCTCCCATATGGATGTCATAAAAATAAGTTGTGATTTTCATAGGACACCCTTCCTCAAGGATGTGTAGATGACTTGGAAGAATCTTCTCATTGAAATCTGAATTTTAACTTACTAGAAATTTGCTCTCCAAAAATGTATTAACAACATCAACTTTAAAGCAAAAAGATTCCACCATGGGATTATTATCAAATAGCTCATGCTCACAATCAAATTTGAATGTTTGTAATTCATATTTTGTGTGTAATATCATAATAGATTTGAATAAGAATTCCTATGTTGGTACTTGAATATTCTCAAGATTCTCCAATGGTTTGGGCTGCAATAACTCTTTGTTATTTTTCCTACCCTCAAACTGAAAAAGATTCATAATCCACCTACATATAAAGATGTGACACCTCTTTTATTTTATCATGACTATACCTTTCTTGTTCTTATTGAACCATCATGATTTCCTAATAAAAGTTACTTGCTAGAATTGCATTCGAAACATCAAATGAAAAGGATTCAAAGAATGAAAAAGAAATATCTGCCATCAAGCTTTCATTTGATTTCTCAGTGTCAAATATGTGTTCAATAGAAGATCCATCCAGGCATGTCAATAAATTTTTTGTTTGATCGGTGTGTTTGTCACTGTCATCAGAAGAATCATCATTTTCAACATGAAAATAATAAATCCCTGCAATGCTAGGAGATCTATCTTCAGTCACATGATATGCATGAAAATCTTCAATATCAAAGACTATTAGATTTTGATGGTAAGAGATAGGTAGTGCTTTTTTTTCTGCGTTCACAATAAGTTTCTTTTGTTGTGGCCTTTTCTTTGGGTCAAAATTCTGATGATGAATATTTTTTTCAGATTTTGGGACCTTCATGACACTTTCTTCTACACACTTCTTCCCACTTAAAATCATATCGTCATCTACCTCAATAGCCTCTTTTTGTTCATCTCTTAAATTTTGAATCTTCTTTCTTTTTAAAATAAATTTAATTTCAGTTTGTAAGGCAGCAATAAAAACACATAGCTTATTACTTTCATTCAGCTGGCAGACTTGAGGAATTATACCAACACACCTATTAAACCTATCAACAAAATCTCTCATAGGTTCATCCCTTTTCATCTGTATTTCAAAGAAATTCAATAACCACTTATAAGTATCAACCACAGGCTGAAATTTTCTGATAAATCATTCTAGCCGGTAATACATCCATCCTCCAAATTTTGAAACCATTCAAAAGCATTTCCAACAAGGCTTTCAAAAAACAATCTGAAAAATGTCCTCTTCTTGCACTTCGAGAATCACACATGTAACACTAAGTGCTTTAATATGTTTATTTAGGTCTTAGGTTTTATTTCTAGAAAAATTCAAAATATATTATCTTGATCTTTTAAGAAGGGCTAGATATTAGGGAAAAGCAAAAGGGCCAATTTGAGCCCCCTATGGCTGAGCTACAATTAAAGCCATAACTCACTAGAATTCTTTCACCAGAAGATTTCTAAATTAAACATAGAGTCACAAATCCATTTATTCATAGAGATATTAATCATAACTAAGGAAAAAAAATCTAGCAATGTTCTTCATTTCCGTGTCCCCAGTAGAGTCGCCAAAAATTTGTTAGTGAATAGATTCGTCCTTCAAAAATTAGACACACAAACTAACTCCAAACGCCCGAAAAGAAGAACAATAAGCACTAGCTGTTGGATAAGTTATTATTGGATTGATAAATTTCCTCTGAATTGAGAGGTATAACTCCCTCTTAAAATATTTTCAATAAATTAAAATGGTGATTTTCTTTTCACTAGAAAGCAATGAAGGGACTAACACCTAGTTATAACCATGAAGTAGACGTGAGAAGATTTAAATACATAAGTAAAATGAATGTAAGAAAATGATACAATTCCCACTTCCTTCACACTCACAAATGATAACTAAGTAAAGAAAGATGTGAAGAGTGCACATCCTTTCCAACAAATAACTAAATCTAAAAAAAAAAATTTAGAATCAATTACATGTACAACTCATTATGAAAAATGATATTGAAAATAATCTCAATGAGACATAGCTCAATAAAATCTAAAGAAAATAGTAATGAATTCAAAGACCCATACATAGTTTGTCCATTCTTTCAATATCAAATATGAGCTCATAGACTCAGATATTTGCACAATAAAACTACTTGAAAATAAAATGTGCTCCTTCATTACAATTGAAATCAGAAAATTATCCCTGCTTTCTTGTAGCATAGCTTTTTCCCAATAAATAATATCTTATTGGTGGTTTTTTGGTTACTATAACCGATTCTTGAAAATCATTTCCTCTCTGATTTTTATTTTTCTTTTTCCTCTCGTGATCTGTTAGAACTGCCTTGGAAAAAATTTGAATTTCTAGGTCTTTAGCTTTTCCCGGGTTTTATTGCTTTCAAATTTTGTCCTTTGCCGCGAAAATGGTCAAAACCCTTTTTGAAGTCATCTTTTAGCTCACTCGCTCTGTCATGTCAGTGTTTGTCAAATGTCCTTAAGTTGCGCGAGTGAGCGATGTCTATGTTTTAAAGTCCTAAATCACACAGTTGCGAGGTGTTTATGCCACGTTTTGGTCTATGCGCGAGTGCGCGACGAGCTGTTTGTAAAGGGAAATCGCGCAGTTGTGAGCTGTTCATGTTAAGTCATCATTTGTGTGCGAGTGAGCGATGTCTATGTTTTTAAATCATAAATCATGCAGTCGCGATCTGTTCATGACTAGTTTTAAAATGATAGCGAGTGGGCGATGAGATGTTTTAAGATGCATATCGCGCAGTCGCGATGTCTCATAAAGGTTAAGTTATAGAGCTGCGAGTTGGCGACGAGTTGAAATCTGTTTGTCACACAGTCACTCTAAGGTTATTTTGTGTATTTCATGCTCTGTGAGTGCACAATGAGGTTTTGTCCTTAGTCGCTCACTCACTTATGTTTTAACCCAGTTGTGTTTTGCAGTGCGGGTGTGCGACGAGCCAGAAGATGAAAAGCATCACTCAGTCACCAATCAAAAGAGATGGAAGGAACAGAGCTCGCGAGGGTGCGACGAGGAAAGAAAAGAGATAGTCGCGCACTCGTCGACAATGACAGAATATGAAATGTTAGCTCGCGGGTATGCGACGAGGTAAAAAAGGGAAAGTGTCGCTCACTCGCCAGTCAATGAAGGTAAAAGAAAAATAGCTCGCGAGTGCGCGACCAGACAGAGTAAGGAAAGAAATGAATCATCGCTCACCCGCTCAAAATCAAAAAGTGTAGTTTGAACAATCAGCGAGTGTGCGATGATGGAAATGATAAAAGAAAAGGTGCATTATCGCTCAGTCGCCCAGACTTAAGTATAATGAAAAGTTATCTCGCGAGCATGTGACAGGTGAGAGGTGAAGAGCATCGCTCACTCACGTGACCCCAAAAGTAGAACATAAAAGGACCGCGAGTATGGGATAGACTTAAAATGAAGTCAAGAATTTGGTCATCGCTCACTCGCTGAAGATGAAAAGCAGAGCAAGAAAGGATGGCGAGTATGCGACCAAGTGAATAGCAGGAGTGTGTCACTCACTCGCAAGGGTCTTTCCAGAAATGAATAAAATGCAAATTCTTGGCTATTTTCAGTGCAGGTCTAACTGGTTTTGAGATAATTGTAGTTGAAAGAAACAAGGGGCCAGGAAGATATTTTGGAAATATCTAGTTTTTTGTATTCGGTGACTCATGAGCCTGTTGGAGGAGATGAAAATAGGTGTTCTCGGGAGAGAAAAGGAGATTGTTTATTCAGTTTAGGGGGATGACTCATCAGATGAAGAGTCCGACAGGTGTCCTCTTTTGTTTCCTTCTGGAATGTTCCCCTTCTCCTTCTTATTCTAATTTTCATTCTTTGTAAGGGGTTCTAAATTTTGGTTCTCTGAGGGAGAAATCCAAGGCAAGTTCCATTGATGCAAGCTTGGTTTTGAACTTACGGTTTTAGCTTAAGTGTAATGTTAATTTGAGTGTACTGAAATAGGTTTTATCAATAAAATATGACTGGAATCTCATTGTAATTATTTTGATGTCTCTGTGTGTTTTGGAAGTTCTTACGAATTGGATTTGTAAGGCAATGTCCAATTTGTCATTTACAAGGTAGACTGTGAGTTTGTCCATAAGTTTCCTTGAAGGAAGGAGTAAATCTGGTTGGATAATCTCTGAGAATTTCAATAATGTATAGATTTGATAATCATGTGTTTACAGTGAAAATGGTAGTCTGTAAGGCAGGGTATTGATTCTAGGTGTTTTTGAATTGATGAAGTTTTGTGGATGTTTTCTAAATTTGACTCTGCACCCTAGGATAAGGCACTAGTTTTGCACCAGACTTGCATCCAAATCATTAAAATCAATCA
>MU223175.1:957246-972625 GCA_018584345.1 Thuja plicata | reverse complement strand
TATATAAACTAGAAATGAAATGCTAAAAGTCACTAGTTTACATCATCTTCAAATTCTTAATGGTTTACAACAATAGGTGTTCAAAAGTTAATTTTTTTTTCAGAATGTTCATTTTAGTGTTAAAGTTGGCCAAAAACTGGTACATAGTTTTGTGGGATCACCCTCTGGCATTGCAAGAATCAAGGCAGATCTGAGTCTTGGAAGGTGTGAAAATTTTTGCGGAATACAATGAAAATTGTGGGAAATCAAGCATAAAGATATTGGGATCTTAAAACTAATAAAATAGGGTCTAATAGGTCCTAAAAGACATCCAATAATGGGTACTAAATTTCTAGGACAATACACTTACAACTGAATTCAATCCTGTAGCATCATATAAAAAAAATAGCATAGATCCAAATCTTGTAAGCCATAATAAATGGAAAAACTATAGATTGTATCAATAAAATTAGTAAAAAAACCAAAGTAGAAAGAATGAAGACTTGTTCCTATTAAATAATCACTATGTCAGTGTCATGCCAAAGTACCAATATGTCATTGTCATATTATTACTATAAAACTAAAACACCATCATTGTTCCCCCTTTTGGAACTATCAATGCCAAAGAAGAACCAACAAGGATAAATATAAACATGAAATGTTCCCCCTAACTCCATGAATAGGACTAAATCACTAAAAATATCATTATAATGAATAATCATTTGATAGACAATCATACTACAACAATTATATAAAAACCCTTCCTTAGACAAATATATAATATATCGAGTAAATTATAAAAAAATTTAGTCACATATCATCACATGTGAAACCAGTACCATATTAAGTGTCACTATAACAATAAAAAAAATTCAATCAAAATGTTGTGACTATAATGAAAACAAAAACATTTCATCAATTTCCATACTACTGGCAGTGGTAACCTTGTAACTCAATTCCATGTGAGTCATACTTTGTAGTGTTGTCAGTATTACCTCAAATAATTAAGTCTGGAAATCATTGCACTGAAATGAAATATGACATATGTATACAACTAATAACTTAATGATCCATCAATGAAGTTAATGATGGAACATTAAATCACTTATTAGAAGGAATATAACATTGAATTTCAATTTGGTCAAGACTCAAATATATCATCTAATAAAATTACAAAAAAGTAAATATGAATCAAATAAAAAAATGCATACATGTAGCGACTATCAAGTACAAATTCCATCATTAAAAAATTATACTATCATCATGAGGTGAACACTAGACAAAAATATGCACTAACATACATATGATTACTGAAATCAAATCAAATATGTATTGTCACATTTGATAAATAAAAATGGCTTATTAAGAGAAGAAAGAGGTTCTTAAACAAAAATTGTATTCCATAGGAAGGAAGGACATAGCAACCCCTAAAATCAAGCCATCATTTTAGACAAAAAATGAGAATAGGATAACTCCAAATATTTATCTAGTATCTGTCACATGTTCTTCCTAACCAAGAACAACACTAGAGTGAATATTTTGACAATTTTATAAAATTAGATTATTCATAAAACTCAATGAATTTCTTGTCATAAAATTGGATCCATTCTTTTTACCATAATTTGTTAACTTCTCGAGATCAGTTTCAGTTTTTGACACTCCTATCTTTTAACCTTTAATTCTTTCTCAAGATTGTTTACTGATTCTTTCTTTTCTTTAGAATTACTAATTAGGATAACAACTATTTCAATTGGATTTCTGACATCATAGATTAGATTTTAATTTCCTCTTCAAAAATTTTTCTCAAGTTTAGAAATTAATTTCCTTCATAATCTATCTGGTCACAATTTTTCTCACATTCTTCTTATGGGTCTATGCTGACATCAAGTCCTTCAAGGAAAGTTTCTTCATATGTTCTGGAGATATTTTTTAAATTATATGCATTACTTTCTCTTCTTGTACCTACTACAATGGTTCTTCCCGACTCTTCATGGATCTGGCATCCTTATGTAGTGAATGTTACTATGAAATTATTAACACATATCTAACTTACACTAAGTAGATTATGAATCATACCTTCAACAATATAAGCATCTGTAACATGAGTAACATTATTCAATAATATGGTGTCTTTTTCTTTTATTTGAAAGAAAGAATTATTTCCAAATCTTACTGAACCACCAGTAAAATTTTCATACCAAACAAATTTTCTCTTATCACTTGTCATATGGTGAGAGCACTCACTGTTTATAATCTAAAGAACCCTTATTTGAGGATGTTGATGTGGTTGACAATCATGGCGATAAATTTTACATTTCTCTACTTTAATTTCTAGGATAAATTAGTTTTATTGGTTTTAGAACAAGTTTTATTTGTCTCTATTTTCTATTATTCAGTAGCAAGGTTGCACAATTTATCTATGTGCCAAAATTTCCTACAATAATGGCACCTTATATTGTTCAAAATTTTAGACAAGTTTCTATTAACAAGACTAGTCTCTCTTTTAAATCCACCCTTACATTTTCTTGCCTTATGTCCATATTGTCCAAATGTCAAAAAGTAGCCAAAGAAATTCAAGATGGTTTTATAAGAGGTGCCATACATATTTTTCTTTCTCTTTGAACATTCTCCTTTTAGAAGAGTCTTTCCTTTATAATCTCTTTGATTATTTGAAGAATTCAGATTATCATCACACATATTAGAATGGTTACATAAAGATACAATTTTGACCTCTAGATTACAACATTCTTTTGTTTTGATTTCTCATTGAGTTTTTTTTCTTTGAGAACTCTTTTATTCTCTTCAATTTTGAGTTTTAACTCATAAATTTATCTTTCTAATGCACCAATTTTCTGAATTAGATTATCAATGTTATTTCGATTCTACATTTTTTGAACCAGTGCTTTTCCTTTGATTTTTCCTAATTTTATTCAAAGAACAATGGAGTTACCTTCCAGGTCAAATTCAACATCAAATTCATTTTCTGACTCAATAGCCATCAAATATTCAATTTCCATTAACAAAGTTTCACGCTCTTCTTTAATAAAACCCTCTGAACCACTATCACTTATATGAACAATTAAACTTTTCTGGTCTTAAAAGTGTTTTTTCCTTTTGAAATTGGATTGATTCTTTATGACCAATTTTTCTCTCATCTTCCTCATCACTATCACATGCTTTGTTGGGGCACTAAGTAGCATAATGCCCAAATCTACCATAGACAAAGCACTTGAAAGTTAAATTTTCCATTATATTTTACTGACCCTCTTTTTGACCTATTCACAAAAGAAGATTCACTATCATTAGGTTTCTCTATATCAAAATTTCTCTCAATTTTGATAGTCTTGAAAGTTGTCTCTTTTCTAGGAGGATAATCATTATTAATCCCTATCTCATAGGCTATAGATATGTCATGTAAAGAATAAAAGTTAACCTTATTTATGTCTCTTTCCTTGATGATAGAAAATTTGGAATCATACTTAGGTGTTAATGGTCTCAACAAATTCTTTACAATTGTACTTTCTTCTAGTTCTTCTTCTAGACCACGAATAGAATTTACAATTTCTTGAACTCTAAGAAAATACTATGTTATCTTTTCTACATAAATCATTTTTAGGCCTTCAAAATTGGCTCTAAATGTTTGCAATTTGCCTTCCTTGACTTTTTTATCTCCTTCGTAGATACTAGACAAATTATCCCAATTAATTTTGGCATTTTTATAATCTATGATCTTAATCCAGACATCATTAGTTAAACCACAACAAATAGCATTTGAGGCCTTTGTATGACTTTCACAAGATTTCTTCTCATCCGGGGTAGTAGGTGTTGTAGTACTAGTATATTTAGTTCTATAACTAACCACACTTCATAACCTAGAGACTTTAAATGATTTTTCATCCTGAATTTATAGAAGGCATACCTTGTTAAATCAAACAATAATCCTCTAGAATATGAAATACCTGCTTGACTATACATGATTTGTACTCCACTAATAAGAATCCCTTATATCAATTTGATGTAAAATGTGTATAGCTTTCATACCACATTATGGAGTACGATAATCACTGAGTGGGAGGTAGTGGGGGAGAAAAATTAGTGATTTAAAGAAATTTTAAAAAGTTTCAATTTAAAGTTTTAAGAAGTAAATGATTATAAAATTTTAAATTCAATAAACACTAATAAAATCAAATAGTATATTAAATGAAAATTACAAATCTCACAGTAAAATCATGACACATGAATTTTCATGAATAGAAAACCCTCATAGGGATGAAAAACCAGTTGTATCTTAGTGCCTCACGGGGTCAAGCAAAATGAGCCCTCACTTGAAATGTGTCAGTGACTACATGCAATTCCTCACTAGCTATCACAAATCACCATTTATATCAATTTATAAAAGTATCAAGTTTTATCTCTGTTTCATATCATATCACTTTCGTAATATCTCATTTGCTTGAGATTCAAAAAGAAAATGTATCCTCAAACTTATACACAATTCTACTCATACAACATGATAATATTGTGCATTTATTTTACATTTTACACAACAATATATCCAAGTTGCATAACCAAAATTATGTATAAACTTTAAAAACCCTTCAAAAATATTCCTCACAAAGCCCTGAATAGTTTTCTTCAAACTTACATAAAAATCAAACACTAAAACCCTTCTCTTTTCTCCACGAAAAAATTCTATCTCATTTTTTCTCTTTGTACTGCATGCATTTCAAAATGAAAACCCATGTCTATATATTCATAAGCCATACTTAAGTTACCCTTGTTCAAAGTAAAAATATTTAAATGGTACTCAGAGAAAAAGTGAATACAACAACCATTTTCCAAATGGCGATTTCAACTAAAGATAAATTATCAACTATAATTCTTTTCAAAACCAACAAACACTTCAATCAAATTGAATTAAACATTTTTTCAAGAAGAGAAATCAGAATAATAATACCCGTAAATATTCAAAGACAAGGACCAAAGACTTGCAAGCAAATAACCACCACAATCCCAACAATATCTTTTCATTTTAGTTCTAAAGAAACCAGCCACAACTAGCACTATCACTATTTATAGCTCAAAGAAAATTCTAGACAAAATCATATCATGCCATGCCCTAACAACCTTGGCTAGGGTTGAAGAGTTATCAACTATTTTTTGCAAAAGTGAAATTACCAATTCGGAACCCTAATGAAGGAGTAAACCCACATCAAAATTTGAAAGACTTTTGATGGGATTTAACTCCCCATAAAATAACACCCATAGAAAATTTGGCTTATGACCAAATAAAAATGTTAATACCTTTGAAACAAATGACCACTATAATGAGTGTGTCAAATACAATGATGTCGATCACCTTTGAAAAATACTGTATATTTTGTGCATTAAGATGTTGACCAATACAAGGATCATTCACAATGATTACCATGCCCATGATAATGGACTCAAAAATTTTAATAACTTATCTACCCAATTTCTATTATCATTCTACTAAATATAATCAAATGTAATGTAAAATTAGAAATTTGAACATTTATCAGAATATAATTATCGACCTTTGGAAACTCATATTTACATCTTGATTCAAAGTATACATACATTATATGCACTAAGTTATTAGTGACGCTTGTAGGACATAATAACCCGCTCAAAATAACCAAGGACACAATAACCCAAGGACAAAATAACCAAAAATTATAATAACCCAAGACAAAATAACCTATGATAAAAATAACCTCTGGACAAAATATCCTTGTAAGAATATAGAGAAAAGGAAACACAATTTATAAATTACATGTATGTTATTAAAAAATTTTATTATTCAAATTTTTAATTATAGAGTCAAATTATGAGTGATGCCTTTTATATAATCTAAAATATTATGGTTATCATAACCATCAACCATTCTTTTAAGTCTTTCTTTGAGTACACAGTATTGTTTCCATCTTGGTTGCCTAGTGTATCTAGACATATATTGTCTATTTTATTCTCTTGGAGACCTTGTTCTTTTTTCACTACGTTGATGAATTTCTAGAATAATTTGAGTGATGCTTGAAGAAATCCACTAAATCCTAAATTTCATCCCTCAATAGTATTATTAGTTTTGGAAAGATCATCTTGAATAGATATATAACAATTCCACATTGTGATTGGAAATTTGGGTGATTGTCTATTGCCTCTTATGGTTAGTCTGTGAATCCACATGTCTTCAAAATAATTAATCATGGGTTGCAGAGTCTCCTCATGTTATGTACGATAATTAGATTTTACAAGTTTTTCAAATGCATCAGTTGCATCTATTTGAGGCACAAAAGCTAATGCATAAAATTTCTTGATCTCAAATGCAAATACTCTATCGACACTTTAGCATGTTTTTAGACCTTATTCTTGCACTTTTCTCCACAAGAATTGAGAGAAATGGGAAAAAACATCCCCTAATAGTGACATTTGGAAAATTTTCAAAAAAACCTCCCATGAAACTTAATTCAAAACCAATAACTGTATTTGTTGGGTTTAGGCCAGGTTGAAGTTGAGCTTTAATTTTGCAAGTACTTTTGTATAATTAGTTCTTGTTTTCTTTGTCATAAGAATATAAATGAGTGGAAAAATTGCATTAATTTTGAAGCCATGAATTGTGCACAATTGTTGAAAACTACTTGGCATTGTTTCAAATGTACGATCACTAAAACAATTTTTAGATTATTCCAATAATTACATATTTTATGTGGTGGTGAATATTAAAAAATAACAATGATCATTACTATCATGAAAAAGAAGATTTTAACCTCTATTGGTAATTGTATATTCAACTAATAAGATAAGATTTGTCTAAGATTGATGATTTGGCGGTGATGCTTCAAATCTTAATCTTTTTAGATAATGAATTGGATGATGGTATTACTCCTACTAAGGATAATCAAATATTAGAACAGGAAGAAGAAATGTTATTTCTTGTAGAATCTTGAGTCGAGCACGCATGTCTTTCATTTCATTCAATTTGTGTTTGATCTAGTGATCATCTCAGGTTTTGGAGTATAATTATGTTCTATACTACTAATCACATCACCAGATTCTATTTTTGTTTTAGTATATCACTGACATGAACATTTATTTATAAAATATTTGACACAACGTCAAAGCATATTATTGATGCCTTTTTTATGAAACAACAATGTGTAACCATTTAAAATAAGTAATCTCTTGTTGTTTTGACTTGTTAACAACTCAAGAGGCATTGTATATATTAAAAATTATGAAGAATGTGTTGATTCCCTAATAGTATATTATATTTTTTATACTATTTTAGAAAATTTGAGGAAATTTTAAAATAATACTCAAAAAATAATATTACAAAATAACTTCTTTTAAGAATTTGTATTCTTCTCTATTTATCACTCTACACACTCTTACTTCTTCTCCCCTGCTTCCTTTCTTTATGTCTCTTAATTCTAACAGTTTATATATCTTTTTAATGCCTCTTCATAATGCCTTTTCACTTATGCATTTTCATCATAACTCTTAATTAGCTTATTCCCATGAAATTGTTTTTATTTTTATAATTATTTATCATTTTATAGGCTATGTAAGCATATTAAAGGCGTTTTAAGACTATTTTACGGGTATATAATGGATATATGGTATAAAAATGATCTAAATAGCCTCTATGATGCCTCGCAATCCCTTTTCTAATCTTACAGATTAATGTTACTTAATCTTTTTTCATGTTGTTTTATGTTCCTTGTAATTATATTTATAATTTAGTTCAATAAATAGTTTTTGTGACTATTTATGGTCATTTCAGTTATTATGTCCATGGGTTATTATGACCCTAGTTTACTGATGCAGGAGCATCTTGGGTTCATGGAAATCTTGTATCAATCCAAAATATGTTTGCTTTTGAGCTTGGTAGCTTGTTGGAGATTTTCAGTGAACTGCTCGGTAACTACTCTGGGGTTCTCAGTTGAAGGTTCTAATTTTGTTTCACCGACCGAACTCTCCTTCTCTATGTTTGAGATTTCGAGTTGTGTATCTACAGGCTAGTTTAGTGCTTGGGAGTGCCTTTGGCCCTAAGTATTATCCATCCTTGCATCAGGTGGTATCAAAGTGATGCTGAGATATAAGGTTCCTTCTAGTAAATCCTAGTTGATTATTTTTTGTGGGGTAGCAGATTACGATCTGACCTACAATTATAGAGGTTTTCAAGATGGTTCGAGGGAAGTGAAATGTAGATCCAGGCTTAGCTGGTATGCTAAGACAAATTGCTGCTAAGTTGAAATTTGTTGAGACAACCCAGGTCTGAGGAAGACATATTGAGGATGTTAGTGATGAAGATGAAGCTGAGTAAGTGTAGGATGAAGCCACACCTGCACCTATAATAGATTAAGGAGAAGAAACGTTCCTGAAAGAATTGACAAGTTTGAAGTCCATTCCATAGTTTAATCCTCCTGATTATAGTGGGAAGATGGATTCAGATGAATTGATAGAATATGTAACTGAGACAGAGAAAAAATTTGAGTATGAGACAATAATAGAGAAAGAAAAGGTGAAGATTACAATAACAAAATGGAAATGTCACGCATCCTTGTGGTGGGAGCATCTGCAATTGGACCGATAGAAGAAAGGTAAAGACAAGATCATAGTATGGGATAAGATGATAAATAAGTTGAAGGGAAAATTTCTACCTTGTGATTATCGGATTAACCTAGTTAGGAGAATGCAAAGTTTGAAGAAGAAAGATAGTTCTGTGAAATATTACACCAAGGAATTTTAAATGTTAGATATCAAATCTGGACATGTTGAAGATGAGGTGGGAATAATTGAAAGATATGTGAATGGATTAAGGAGTTCTATTCAAGAAGAGACCAGTTTGGTAAAGATGGAGAGTATTGTAGAGGCTTATCAGTTTTCCCTAAATTCTAAGAAGAAATTGAATAAAAGACATAAGAAAAGACAAAGAGGAAGAGGTGGTAGATTCCCTAGAGGAATAGGTAGATCTAATGATGAAAATAGTAGATCTAATCAAGACAAGATAGATCAAGAAAAAGGAAAGAGCGATCGGAGAGGTGGAAGTTCATTCAGAGGAAAAGGTAATTATTCCTGAGGTGGATATGGCAGAAGAGGATTCCAAGGAACTTTTTATAATTTTGGAGATGAGGGACATAGATCATTTCAGTGTACACAAGCGAGCAACAAGGTCGGTAGTAGCATAAATGCTTTGGTGCAAGAAGATTCACCGAATGAACTTGAGAAGGAAAGAAATGTGATGGTCACCAGAATATTATGGAGCAAAAATAATAAGCAAGATATAGTAAGAAATATTTTTTTCAAGACCAAATGCAAAGTTCCAAAAAAATTTTGGAAAGTGATTATTGATAGTGGAAGCTCGGTAGGCTCAGACCTCCACGTGTCACCTTGTCGCTCACTCGTGGGCATCTGCTTTGATCCTTCATGACCGTCGTGATTGTGCAACAAGCTGCCATGTTGCACCTCTACCATGTCACTGCTACTTATGCTCACAAATTTACCTCACTCTTCGCTAACTAGCTACCACATCACCTCCTGACCACCAGGTTTCCTTCCAAAAGGTGTGTGCCTTTTAGGCACTTAACTATTGACTAATCTGTTATAAAAAAATGAAGAATTTCCTTATCATGAATAATGTGGGACAAAGATCCTTGGGCCCCTCTAACCAAAGACATACATGTGGTGACATGTCTCAATGGCTTAAACACTAGATTGACTACATCTCTACTTCAAGTCATTAAGTCGACCGTCAGATTAACTTTAAGTTCTTACCTTTTAACTTCTTCCTTGCCACTTTGCTGGGCCCACCATGTTCCACGTGTCATTGAGGCTTAATGGCTTAATTGATAGATCTCATTCATCTGGGCTTCAATTTATTAAGCCAACCGTCAAATCTTCTCAAACTTAACTGAACTCTACTTTACCCTTTGCGCATAACAGGACCCACCTTAGACATGTGGCCACATAGCTTAATGGCTTGATGGATATATCGACTGCATCTTTTCTTTAAGTCATTAAGTCAATCATTAGATCAAAATTGAGTTGTACGACAAAAATAAATGGTAAATGTTTTCGGGTATGAAGACTTAGGAAATAGGGAAATATTAAAGTGAACCCAGTCTAACTTGGGAAAGATGATTAAGGAAAGATGAAATGAAAGCTGGATCTGAAACATAAATCACCTTATACCTTGGTGATGCAATGCCTTTTTGGATGTTATCACAAGTGTTGATGCAATAGCTTTAACTCCACAAAAACTTAATAGAAAATCATGAAACCAAACCCTTGAATGATAGATGTTATAGTTTTCCATAATGCTTGATAAGGAAGAAGGATTGAAGACTTAGATTCTTGATTGAAGAAAAGACCTATGAACCAGAAAAGACCTATGAACCTTATTGAAGATTGTGATGTGATAAAGTATAGGGGTCATCAAGTCTTGCAGTGAGCTATGGGATTAAAGTGCACCCACATGTTAAAAAAATATGAGATCCATTTGTTTTGGGATTTAATTATATTGATTATTCATCTCATTAAACTAGAGTTCTTTTTTTCCCTTATGATTCCTCTTTTTGGGTAATTAATTGTAAGCTGTGATTTTCTAGATGGGTCAAAGTTTCATGTTTTTCCTCATTTTGTTCTATCTATCATGCTTATAACTATCATGTTTAGGCTTTATATTTTTTTCAAAACTCCTTCCACCATCTAATTGTCACAACGAATTTAAGATATGTATGTAGTGATGAAGAAATAAACTATTCTAAATTGAAACTAGTCCAAGAACTCCATTATAGAGGTTAAGTACATTTAAAATATTTCAAAACCTATTAAAATATTATTTATAAGGGATAAATCTTGAATTATTTCAATCATTGATATCTTGTTCTTAAAGCTATCTAAAAAAATATGATTAGAGCCTTTAATCAACTCTAGAGTATAGAAAACACAATCTAAGCTCTAATCTAATTCTTAAACTAGCAACATTCTTGCATCCCCTTTTATGGTCTCATGTCATACTTTCATTACCTAGAGTTAATATTTTGTGTTCTTCTAAGGTCATAATTGGTCTGTGATGATTTCTGAATTTATATTGGTAGAGAGAGTAGTGGTTATTGATGTGCATATGGTTCAATGACTTGAACAATCACATTATGTCACTCTTGTGATTGTAATGATAATCTTGTGTTATTGGCTATATATTTAAAGTAAATCAATGTGAGACCTCTCCCTTTTCTATTATATGAGTTAGAATTATTTTTATTATATGACTTGGAATATTTTTATGAATGGTTTTAGGTGAGTTGTACGTCAAAATTGTAGATTTGATAAGTAGTGTTACAGTTAAAATTTCCAAGGGTTATGCCATTACTTAATTAAGAAAGATGACATATTGCAATGAGGTCTCTTATATATAGGAAAGTACTTCAGCAACAAAAACATCGTAGCTTAATTGAGAATGAAGTGCCGACGTGATCACTGGCCTATAGAAAATGGAGAGGGATTCATTCGCTGGAAATTGTGCACCTGATGATTCAAGAACCACTCTGTGCATCCTTTTTTATGCATTTACTTCTTCATTTCACTTGCAATTCAGTGACAAAGAAAACCTAGGGTCGATTAACAGCAGAACCCTGAGATCCTGCCAGAAAATAGCGATTTGATTACTCATTTTAGATGACCACAAAATTTAAGTTGTTTATATGTTTGTGTGTGATTTTTTTTTGATCAAAAAGGGGTCGAAGCCGAGATTATATTAATATAAAAACTGTAAACAGTAAAGAAATCATACGAAAGAGTTTACTGGTTCATAACCCAATCCCACTGAGGGGATTGTGAACAAAAAAAGAGAAACTAGGCTCAACCAAGAGTTAATTTTGAAGATAAGAATGGAATAGATAAGATTTTGAATAATCAGACAAAATTGAAAAATCAAAAAATCCTCAAAGGACTTATCTCAAGATATCACACACAGGGAGAAGTGGTGTCATTCTCTATGGTTGATCTAGAATTTGATTTGGAGCTTTCTCCCAAGGCTGGAAAATCACTCACATCCTTTGGATCTTCCGCCATGGACCCCTCAGCAGGTTAAACTTTGTTTTCCTCATCCACTTCTTCAATATCTTCATCTTCTTCTTCAACACCATCCTCTTCTTCCTCATCATTGTCTTCCTCTAAGTCGACCTCCATATCTTCCTCTTCCTCTTCATTATCTGATGAATCAGAGCTCCTAGAGCCATCCAATTTTTCATCATACTTGTATTGGTATACTCATGGGATGTTTTCATCTAAATTGTCACCATACGTGACATTTAGGCACTCCTTAATGCCAAGAAATTTGGAAAGTAAATTTAGTCCTCTCCTTATCATGCTTAGTCTCAGCTGGTGATCCTCCCATTCCCAACCCCAAAGCATGTGGAGGTGATGAGGAGGCCCTGCATAGATTTTTTGTCTAGAGCCTATCCCAAATCCAAGGAAGGGTTGTAAAATGGTAATTGTCATGGCCAAATCTGAGGGAAATGGCATTGTGAGGTCTGAGTCAATGTTCATGACGACATTGTGGAGACCCACAATGAATTTTCTATAGAATAGATGATCACGCATATCCTCCACTAGTATCTTTGAGGCCCCTACACCCATAATGCTTGCAAGGAATCCCGCACAAATATCTGAAAGAACCCTAAACTTGTGATTTGTACAAAGAAAATTATAGCCTATAACTTTACTCACTGGATGGGTGACAGAGGAATGCTGAAAAATACAAACTTCCATGATTTGGTTGGAAGAAATGGGAGCGTCAAAGGCAATTTATTCAATGTCAAAGCCAAATTTGATTGGGGATTCCATCTTTCTTTCTCAGAAATCTACCACTCTTGAAGTCAAGAAATTTTTTCCAGTAAAGAATTCCTGCACAACCAAGCTAATAAACTTGCCAACTTAATGCAATCTAGACCACTTGATGATATCGTGTCACATTCTGATGATACACTATGAAATGTACTTTCATCTCCAATGTCGTGTCTTGATAAGGAACGAATGAATGACAATTTCCATTAATAGTTTAACTTTAAAAAGGCTCCATCTAAAAGTACTGCAATCATTTCGAATAAAGAGGTTGCAGTTGAGCTAAAAAGGAGGAAGAGAGATTTGTACAACAGAGCCCAAGGACAGGTCTTGGAAGGAAGATGTGATGCACCATGAAGTGACAAGAAGTGTTCATTTCATGCAATGTGAGGCTAGAGAGATGAAATTCCAACTTGTGTCATCGTCCAAAATCACACCAGATTACTAAAAGCCTTTCAATGATATGAGTATCCATTGCATCATCCCCAATGATTGCATTTGGCCAAGGCATTAGACTAAATTAAAGTCTATTAGGCTCGTTGTGAACTACTTTGATAAAACATCCTGAAGACCATCATTGAAGAGACTACTAGCCTAGCCGATCTTCTCAGTGTACTGAATGTGTTCTCCCAAAGCTGCCTTGTTTTCTAGGTCATCAGCCATGTAAATTCCTTCCCGGTAGATGTGGTTAGCCGTTGTGAATTCAATTTTTTTTAATAAATTTGAAATAACCTCCAGAATTGCCTGTAATTTCCAATTTGGAGAGAACACTGTTCTAATTGAATTTATTGTAATCAAGGAGTCCCCTTCAATTTCCAATTTTTTGAGGCCCAGTTCAAAAGCCATCGAAAGTCCCAATAGCAGGGCTTTAAATTCTGCCAAGTTACTTGTTCCAATTTCCAAAGGTTTTTCCAATTTGGCAATCAAGGAGTTGTCACTAGAATGAATGATGCAGCCCGCCTCGGAGGGACCAAGATTGCCCTTCGAAGCTCTATCAAAATTTAGTTTATACCAACCCTTGGAAGGAGGTCTCCATTTACAGTTATCTCCGAGGGTTGCATTTTCTTTCACTCCTATACCAATTGTTGGGGAATCCTTAAGCCCGAACCCTTTTTTGATCATGAGATCATCCCAGCTAGTGTAATACTTATGTCAAGCATTTTGTAATTGGATTCTAGAATTCATGACTTCCACTATAGAGGCTTCAATCCGGTTTGGGATTGAGGATTTATCCATAGAAATATCTTGGAAAATTCTTTTGTTTCTTTCTTTCCATAGTTCCCAAATGAGAATTGAAGGTGTGATTGTCTATAAATTACCACATAAGCTATCTTTGATGTATGATTCTTTCTTGTATAGGAGAAACTCAAATTTTTATGGAATGCATTTATTTTTTTTATCTTGACTGCAAAATGTAGCATTCAAGATTTCATTCAAAATCCATTTGGTGCGGATCATTTGACCATTGTTGGTCAATTAAATTTTGTGGCATCTGAGCACATGCAATGTTTTTCCATGTCAGTATAGGAGTTTGCATTTGACAGTTCCATTCAAGGTTCGTAGAACAATATTTTTGACAATCATAAGCTTCTGAAATTTTATTTTTATTATACGATCTTATGTGCATGATGTAACAAAGATTTTATTGTTTGATAGTTTCTATCTCCGATTTTTAAAGCTCCAAAAATAGAATTGTAATTTATGCTAAGAATTTATTTATTTTTTTGTTTGTTAGAAAGACCCTTTTTAATGTCAATTATTGTTTATAAATTTCAATTTTTTTCATAAAAATAGTGTTTCATGCCCTCAACTATTTATAAATAGAAAATACAAACTAAAAGTTAATAAGATTTGAGGATCACAGAAAAAATACAACACAATCATGAACACATCAAATATAATTCATATATTAACCCTTGCAAAATACGTACGTACTGAGTTAACTCATTTATACAATTTTGGAATCTAATTTTCCATATGCAAGAATTCAAATGCTATTCACCTCAACCAACAAACTAATATAAATTTTTGCTATATTAAAAAGTATAGGAGCCCTAGTCTATATCACACCTATTCTATATTTGGTGACTATATCATACTACTTGCCTCTAATCGTCTTATTATATCTGGGAATACATAATCCCTCTTGACAGATAAATATCTATTGTAGTTTTCATTTTGAATGGAAATATCATGGTGAGTGTAATGCCCAAAAACGCAACAATTTTTTTTTTTTTTTAAATTTAACATACCATTTTGACTACATTTGCAATTTATGATTCTATTAATTATAATATTGATCTATAGTACAAGAAGGCAATGGAGCAACTTTACGAATTAGCATTTCATAGTATTCAAATGACAATCATACAGAGGTGTTGCATACCTGAGTTTTCTCTTCCTTGATTTTGTATCATGTTTCCCCTTGCCTCTCTATTTCCTGCACCTTCATATATTGCTACACAACTAGATGCATGATGTTAAATTCATTTCTAATTACATACATGATCGTAAGATAAGCCACAACAATATC
>MU223175.1:931502-941910 GCA_018584345.1 Thuja plicata | reverse complement strand
ATGCCTATACACAAAACTCACATAGCATGTAGAAATTGACATATGCATACAATTATCAATTATGTATACAGAATCAACAAGTATGTCTATTCTATGTGATATTTAATGATACTCCCTTAATAATACTATTTCTTTAGAAACCATGTTCTCACAATTGCCTCCATCAACAATTACTTGACATAGCTTTCCACATGAGGTACACCTTGTTTGGAATATGTTTGTTCTGAGCCATGAATCATCAGTGCCTTTCTCCTATATATCCTCCTTTGCTAGAATAATCATTGTCCTCCTCATCGTGAGAATTTTTTCGATATCCAGACATAGTTCTTTTTCATATCCTTCATTGTCAACCTAGGCTAGGTTCACTCTGGATGGTTCTCCATGATTTCGATCTTGCATGTTAAAATTGGAACACTCAAAGGCCCTGTGTCTTTCTTCTCCACATCTCAAATAAGTGAATGGTCTTCTTTGGCCTTCCCATCCTCTTCCATTACCATAGCCTCTTCCACATTGAAACCCCCTTCCTCTTCGTTGAGTCAATAGATTCTAACAGGCTTCTTCTTGTTTCTCACTTCCTAGACTGGAACTCGAGCCTCCTTGAAATGTAGTTGATGTAACCCTTCATACAACTCTATTCCTATGATTGTACTGCCTATTTTTTTTCTTCATCCTTTAGAGCCAACTAATAGGCATCCTCCATAAATTTGATCTCATGCATGCTTAGCTCATCGTGCGTAGTTAATTTCAAACCCTTCACATATCTTGCAACCATCTATTCATTTCTTTCTTGATGTTCTATACAGATGGACAACTTATAAAACGCATCTTTATAATCTTGCATATAAGACAAGTTTTGTTTTGAATTCTAAAACCTTTGGAAGAGTGTTTGAGCGTAACCCATAGGTAAGAATTTTTCTCTCATCTTTTTCTCCATTTTGCTCCATGTCTTGATTTTAGCCTTCCCTTTCTTTGTTTGTTCATTTTGGAGATGATCCCACTAGATCATCACATGTCCCTTTAACTTGGTGCATGCAAACTTCATCTTCTTTTCTTCTATCATCGATAGTCTGAAACATCAACCTTGATCACTTCATTTTTTCCCTCTAAGACTCTGAGTGGCCTCCCTTTGAAACTCACTTCTTCTTTTCCTTCTTCTAAATCTTCATTCTCTTGCCTCGCCTCTCGATCAGATTCATCTCCGTCTCTTTGTAATCCTTGGTTTTCTAATCAGTTCATGATTTCTAGTACTTGTCATTGCAAACTCATCATATCTCTCTACATTTTGGTAAGATGTCTTCCTCTTCCTCTTCATCACTATATCATATATAGTGATGAATCCTATTAGGCTATTTGTACCAATTGAGAAATGATAGTTTGTAGGAATCATAATAGAAAAGAGGAATGGTAAGAGGAACAGTAAGAAAAATATAAACTAGACGTAAGTGTATGACACTTATATTCTCCCCTTAAAACATTAGTCTTACAAAGGTACCCCTAAAATAATTCAACTATCACATTGCCAAGGGGCTTGGCGATCATATTGGAAATCTGTGAATTAATTGAGTAGTATTAGAGACATATGTGGTGTTGCGTCACCTATTCACAAATATAATGATAATTAGCCTATTTGTTCTTGGTGCACTCATGAAAAATTATATTCTTAATGTAAGCTTCAACACCCCTTTATTGTTGAAAAAAAAGGTTGGCTAGTCTTCTGAAATAAAAGTATCACTTAGAATACGATGTAAGCAAATTTCCTTGCGCACAACCCCTCATTTGGAATAATATTCAACCTGAATAGATGAGAGATAGATAAAAAATTTCTTCTCAGTTACACACAAAATAAGACCATATCCAAGATGAAAATCATAAGATTATGTTGATTTCTAATTAAATATGGACCTGGCATAGTCTGATTGAACATATCCCTATAGAAAGAACTGGCCATTCTTCTTATATTGGAAACCATAGTTAAGTGTATGTCAAACATATAGAAAACATCCTTTGTTGCAATCCAGTGATATTTATTTGAATCCTACATTAACCTGTATTGGTAGCTAATAGAAAATCATAAATCTAGTTTGATATACATCAAGTTAATGAGACTCCTATAGCTAATGATAGAGAGTCACATCAACTTTAAGTAAATCCCCAAAATGAGATATATAAATGCATCTTTACCATATTCTGCCAAAAGGGAAATACCATATTCGACAGAAACTCCAAAACCATCGTCATATCGCTATTCTATTTCCAATGTCCATCTCTATTAATTTTTGTTGCAATTTCATATTCCAAACAACTCAAATAATAGCCCTAATTTATTCCCAACATAAACAAAAATATACCTTACCTATCAACTGTATTATTTATTCTCCATCATTACTATTATTTTCATTTACATTGTCATTTCAATTCCAGAAATGCCAACCTCAACAACCAAACACTATCGCTAATTTATTCTCACCTAGACCCAAACAAGGGAAATTATTATTATTTCATATGTTTAACCCACCTTATGTTGAGCATAATGTCCTAACATGAACATGTAAAGACTGCATCCTCGACATAAATGCCACATCAACAATATCCACAAGACAAGGGAGTTGGTCAACTAAGTCAAACATCGAATGTACAAGTCGACAAAAAACCAAATGATTTTCATTAAATTCAAAGAAAGAAAATAAGGTTCAACCAAAAACTGTCAAACAGATTATACGACATAGGAGTCCATAATAAAGAAGAGTGTCGACCAACTATTGAAACACCCCAATACATCACATGTCATAATACATTAAAGGCATAAAGAAATTTGACCAACTTGTTGAATTAACAAATGCAAAAGAGGGACTTCGACCAAACTGTCAAAGTGCAAAATAACATAGATCATAGCTCACAAAGAAGAAGAGCTTTACAAGAGTCATCGATGGACTGCCATAAGAGTGCAATATAAATACAATAGACCAATGGTCGATACAAAGATCCAACGTGCTATACATGATGTCATTCCTGACAGGAGCTCCAGAGATCTGTTACACACAAAACATGAGGATGAGAATATTGTAGGAGTATGTATCCACCCTACCACAAAGTAGTTACACTTCCCCAGAATCTTTCCTGACATGAAAGATACTCAGCCCAGCTCGAGGTAGTCTAAAAAAGAAAAACTACGAGGAGCAATGGAATTGGTGCACATAAACTTATGAACTTAAATTTCTTTAATGATATAATGAATTTTAAGCATTCCAATGCCTTAGAATAGATCATCTTTCTCAGAGTAGTCTAATCATTTGCCAATTCTCATTTCCATCTCATATAGAACAACAAGAGATTATTCCAAAAACATAACCGTGCAATCAGTGTTACAATAGAGAATTACTAAAACTTATGAAGCATCATACTCTTTGTCTTTGAATTACATATATAAGTATATCAAGGAATCTAAAACAAATCCACAAGGATACTTATAGTCATACAGAAGTTATCATATTCCTAACAAAAGCTAACAAAATCTATCATGTTTCCCAAGAATAGTTATACAATAGAAATGCCACTCTTCTAACATCAGTACAGAACACCTCAAATTATCGATTCCAACTCATATAGAAAATCAAAGATAACTCAAGATATTCAAATATGCATTTAGTGTTTAGAGTAGGGATTATCGACTCACAATACTTTGTAAAATCCTATGTGCTTTAAAACATCAGAAGGAGTAACAAAGATTCATAACGTTTCCTAAATAGGAACATTTATTTCTTGACTGGAACAACTAAATCGTCAGAGAGTTCATAAATGTGTAACAGTCAGTTGTAAGATCAATCAAATTCTGTAAGTAAACTAAAGACGATCTTTGCATAAAGAATTGATATAATAAAATATGTATGCAAGAATTTCAATCAGTAATCAGTTCAACACTTCCTTGTAGGAGGTAAAAGAAAATACATAAAAGGAACACCCACTTAATTTTCTTTACATCATGAAAAATAACACCAGATTGCCATTACTTCCTTGATTCCATGCATTTAACTAGTTTTTATATTTCATCATATGTTAAAAAAAAATCCTTCAGCAATCACTAGTGCAATATAGGGAAATAAAATTGGAATAAGACCTTAAGTGGGAATTTAATCCAAAAATTTTATCACTTCAATTTGGACTGAGGGTATTGAGTCATAGTTCGCTATATTAAGGTCCATCATTCAATAAAAAAAAAGCCACTATGTAAATATAAACAATACAAACCTGCTAAACGCAAGGTTTAAGATTGACATCATAAAAGAACAGTTGAATATCGCCCAGCTTAAATGTTTTTGAAACAAGTCATTTTAAAAAAACATAAGAAAACAACCATCTTTACTGCATTATGGCACGAGAATAGATCATGAAGCAATGTCTTGCACAAAGGAAGGATAAGAGACATTTAATGGTAACAGAATTCAAGAGCTACCACAACTGGTCCATCCCATTCATCATGAAAACAAGGGGATTATAAGATGCCAAGTACAAAGGAAACAAAACCAACTCACACGATACATGGAGTCCACAACATAGCTAAAGGAAAAAGAAACGTAGGGAAGAGTTGACCAATCAGAGAAAATGTGTTGCAGCTCATTTGCAAAAATTTTAGTTCCACAAAAGATAGTCACTAAAAACATAACACAACCACCGCTGAGCACCCAGACATAGACCAAGTAAACTCGCAATAGAAAGGAGCACCTTGGAATTGTCAGCAGTTGGTATGGTATACGCAGGCCCAAATATACTAGAAGAAAAACAAATGGGTCATAGAAGGGAAAACTTGGTGATGTAAACTGGGCGCCAAACTTCTTACATGAAAAGGGCATAACTCCTTTGGAAAAGTCAACCCCAACAAAAACAAGAGAAAACATTCCCAGCTGCCATGAGTAAGGAGAATTAGTGGCTAGCGCATGGGAGTAGGGGGAAAATGCTCCTCAGAAGACATTTGTTTTAAGGCATTCTCTGTTAAAAAGGGGCGTATGAAGCAATGCAGGGAACTAAAAGTCTAATTGCATACACAACACAAGATAATAGCCTCCAAAGAGACCGCAGCAACAACATTAAGGACTCAAAACATTGAAATGAAAAGCATGACATTTACTCATAATAGAACGGTTTGATTGGAGAAGGGCTAGTACAGCATGGTTATTACAGACCTAGCTCACTCAGCTGTAAGACAAGGTGAGGAGATGGGAGAAAGACACCCCCAAGAATAATGTAGCATAGACACTTACTACCCCTAAGAAACTTACGCAGTCACATCTAGGCAATATCTTTTAATTTTAAAGTCTATTAAAGAAGTTTATAATTTAACAAACATTTACTCAGTACATTTCCTTTTTAGTAGTAGAGATGAATCGATTTAGAAAAAGACCTGGTTTGTACAGAGGTCTCTCAAAATGCTATCACATTGCGCAGAGATGTTCACAACCACTTTCTCTTTCCCCACTACACTCCTCCCTCAGTCCTCTTTTCCTTCTCCCAAAATTTAACATAAAGGTGTATCACCAATCCCATTAGATAGGACATCTTCAATGGTTGAGGCCACTGAGCTTGGAAAGACAGCATCAACCAGAGTCAACCAATTTTCCCCCATGCAAGATAATCTTCTGCCAAAATATATATATATATATATCCCTCCTAGATACCAGGATGGGAACTTAGAAATCCGATATACCCAAACATGCAGCCCCCTAGTGCCTCCACTCTTTCATGCTTGAAGAACCAACTTCCCCCGCCCAAAATAGAAAAACAATTTTTCTCCCATAACGGTTCTATTTTTTTCGGGAAAACTAAGATATGTGAATGATTTTAACTTTCTATAACTAAATTTAAAATCCAATTTTTTTTTCATCAATAATTAAATAATCCTATTTTTGGGTTATGACATCCTTCTCCCCTTAGACAATGCATCGTCCCAATGCATTAAAAGGAACATATCATATGAGAAACAATTTGTTAAATGCAATCTATCTTTCTTTTGTTTTTACAACATTCTAGATAGTGAAAGAATGCAAAAATCATTGAGAATTATTTGTCCTAATAGAAATATCATGACTTTTACTTGCTCTGGAATTTATGCTCTACTTTTTAATTCTCCATGCATTCAAAATTTCAATTTATAAAATTTTCTTAAAGGAGTAACACAAGTGGTTTTTTATGGCCTGCAAAAATGCTCGGCTCTTAGATTTCAAAGATATTCTAGCACAGGAGGAGCAGACCCTTGAAATGGGAGGCAACATTCTCCGCATTGAGCCTCATAACATCGACAAGGCTTTCACTTCTGATGCGTTGGTGACTCATTACTAAAAAGAAACTAGCATATGGGGTTTCATGGAAAGAATTAAAGGTGGGCATGACGAGCGAATCTCCAAACAATTTGTCTCTTCTTGGAACAACAGGAGTGTCTCAGTTGGGGGCGTCCACTTCCAGCTAAATGAAGAGGTCATAGCCAAGGTGACAGGGCTCCCTATGGTGGGGAGGAAATACAAAAAGACTAGTCAGACTACCGACCCTACCAGCCTCAAATAGTTTTTCAAGGATGGTGAGCTGTCGGAGAGAAAACATGGGGGATTCAACAGGGAGGAGCTGCCGGACTTCTGGCCAAAAATTTGTCTCATTGTGATGAAGTACTTCCTTGATATTAAAGATAACCCTGATAGAGCTATCTTCCATCAGGGCCTCCTCCTTTGCCTCTACCAGTTTCACAAAGCTATCTTCCCAGCACCCCAACCCCCTCTGATTATCCAGATGATGCCCCAGGAGGAGCCCATGGCCAAAATTGAAAAGACCACCCATTCCTCCTCCTAGTCCATCTGTATCACCCAGGAGCCTGTGCTAGCCGATAAAAAGGGTACAACCCACAAAAAAAGTGTTAAAAACCCTCTTAGTAGGAAGGAGGGTCAGGAGGAATCATATGTCTCTAAGTCTGTAGAGTACAAAGAGAGGAAAGAGGCTGACAACACTCCTGAGACTGATTATAGGCCCAAAAAATGAAAAATAATGGAGAGCCAGGTTAATCTAGAGGTTGACTTAAGTGGCTTGGGTCGCCAGAGGTCAAATAGAATTGCCAAGGAGCAGTGTAAAATTAGGATGATGGAAATGGCCTCTAAAGAGCTTTCCCTATCTGAAAATGACTCCCACTCCACTGAGTCCGAGAATGGTTCCTCGGATGGCTATATGAGTCCCCATAGGAAGCGGACGAGGAAAACAAAGATTTGTTACTGTTTCTGCAAGAGGAGTGGGCTAGGACCCTGATGTCTAAACAGTTGGGTGGGAAGAACTAATCTCTAGTGTACATGTGTTGGTTAATTTTGGCTGGGCTTGGCCCTCGGATCCCATATTTTGTGGTTCGGGATAATGTTAGTTTTTTTATTTTTCTGTGTAGCCCTGCGTGGCTTATAACTGATACTTTTTATGCTATTGTTCGTCTTAAGTACTCTGGTTTAATCCTGTGGATTAGTACTATGATTTATGTTTTTGATAGGGGCAGAGTTAGATTTGGTGATTATGCTGTTAAAATGTTATACCTCCTTTGAATAGTTCCATTAATATGTTGTTAATGTGCTACTAGTCCTTTGTTCCACGGGCTAGCACCCTCTTGCTACTTTTTCTATCAAAAACACACATATTCATCAAATCATTTTGGTAAAGATAGTGTACGCACACATTTAAAGAAAGCACCAAATAAAACTTGGTTACCAAGCATCACAGAAACATTTTAGTGAGTGTGTGAATTCTATTACTACTATCTAGTTTTTCAGGGTTAGGCTACCTCTCTCTGACAATATTCCCCTTTCTTATGATATTTCATTCCATCTATTATATTCATAGGAACAACACCAAAGCATCAGTTCATGTCATTATCATAATCAAATCAAACTCTAACATGCCCTTATCTCAATGTTTTTATAAATGAACCTGCATAATACCTTAAAATCACAACAAAGCACACACATACTTGTGCTTTCTTTACCATACCTTGGCATCCCATTGAATTGACCACATTATTGGATACTTCATATTAATTTCCTGGCATATTAATTTCATGTCATACTCATATGTTTACACTCACAATACTTTTAGCTCATTCTAAATGTCAATACCTCAAAAGGAAAAAATATTTTAAATTTCAATATCAAGGGACAACATAATCATATAGAGATTATAATTTCTTAACTCAACTTAGATTTAGATCATAACTTGATCTTAAATAAATAAAATAAATCATATACATACCATCTAGAACATGTGGTATGCACTAAGTGAGAAAATCAGCTATGCATGCTCACAAATCACCTGTAAGATTAGTGGATCCAATTTTCCATTTATGTGACCTAGGCCCTCATGCCCATCTCGCCACCATAGTACTTAATAGAGAAATTTTAACTCAATACATCATAAAAAATATGTTTCCATCTCTAAGACAATGTGAGTCAAATAACTGTTACATCTTAACATAAATAAGCATTTATAATTTAAACTATATAGCTGTGCTTAATCCAGGCATAAGTATTTCAACACATCATGATAATTCATCATTACATAAAATCAAATACATCAAGTATGTCATACATAAAGAGTATACATCAAAATAAAGACCATTGAGGTCAATCATGAAACAAGATACATAAGTATCATCAAACAAAATCTCCCTCTATAGAGCCATGTCTCATAAGCCCTTGGACAAATGTCCCTCTATAGATCCATGTCTCATAAGCCCTTGGACAATTGTCCCTGTATAGATTCCTGTCTCATAAGACCTCGGATAAATGTCCCTCTAAAATTCCCTGTCTCATAAGGCCTTGGACAAATGTCCCTCTAAAAATCCATGTCTCATAAGACCTCGGACGACTATCCATCAACTATCTCGAGATAGGAGTGTGGCTCAGGCAATTTTTTTCCCAACGATAAAGCATTACACTTCCTTGGGATTCTACCTCCTCACAAAATTCCCAACCCTACAGCCTATACAAATACAAAAGGCGGGGGGTATCTGGTGCAACCGCAAAACTAACTACAAAGAACATATGCCTAATGTAGAACATAATCACGGATGTGGCAGGGAGATGAAACACAGGCAACATATTTAAGAAAAAATATGCAAACAACTTTGGCTAAAGTATTTTAATACCATATTTCTACTGGCAGGTAGAGTGAAAAGGAAACATCACTTCTACCCTTCCCTATTTTATCCACATTCAACACCCCTCACCGGAAGGTAACCTTTCCAATGCAACTCATGCATATCATATAATTTATTTTCATACAATAATGTATTAAACATATACATGGAAAGCACACAACAAGTCAACTAGTCAAAGGATCATACCTTTCATCATGAAAAATCTCATTCATCGTAGGCAAACACATAATTTGAGCCATCTGGCCAAGTAAAACATAATACATAGGAAGGAGTTGTTGGCCATTCTCTCAAGAACACCAATAGTGTATTAACACAAAATAATTCTAGTCTATTTTCATCAAGAGATACCAACCTACTTGTCGAACATCAAGTACATCAAAATAATACATCAATTTCAAATACCTCAAATATAATTTCACGCAATTACTCATGCATCATTACCCATGTGTTGGTAATACTATACTAGGGTCATAAAATGTACCCTTCTCATGGAATCCTTCATTTCAATAATATCCATGCACTGCTCCTCATAGTATCAAAAAAATCACATCAAGCATATTCATCAATGCTAATTATTTCATGCATATTTAATATTCATAACCATGTGCATGCTAAACATTTCATAATGTTTGATTGCAAGGATAAGAATGGTATGTTCTTTGCAATCTACTCCCTTATACATTCTATCAATGTTCTACATTGAACATGATAGAGAACATCACTTCACATCACAAGACTAGCAACATAAATACACAACCTAGCCACCTCAAGGTCATAAGAAATCTCAAATCCAACGTTCACAAATTTCAACTCAAAATCACAAAGATGAGAAAAATCAAAAGAAATAAATGTGAAAAAGAGCCATATTTGATAAATACACAAAATTTGGTGGCTAGATAGTAACAAAGAAACATAAAAATTTCAAGCTAGCCCTTGATTACTTCCAAGTTCATCAAGGCTGAAAATAACATAACCAATTGAAAAATCAAACCACATATACAGAGTGACTAACTGTTAATGTTTGTAGCTTCAGTCATATGATCATTAGAATATATATAATACATGTTGATTAATAATAATATATTATACATGTTATATTATTATTAATTATATGAAATTTAATATTTAATATTTAATATTAAATTATTATATTATTCTTAATTAATAATTGATTGATGAAACATTATAAGATTGATTAACTTATGATTAATAGGAAGAGGCATGTCCTTTCTTATAAATAAT
>MU223175.1:887446-899679 GCA_018584345.1 Thuja plicata | reverse complement strand
GTTGTTCAAGTTGGCAGGTCCGGTTTTGTTTGAGGTGTTTGGAAGAGGAATCTGATACGGCAATGCAAATCAAAATAATGATATGATACAGAATAATGAGTACAATTTATAAGCAAAATAAATTGTTCTTTTTAACGTTGAGAAGAATTTAGGGTTTTTTATGAGGGGTTGGAATAGCTGGGGTCGGCCGTTAACTAAGACCATTTGGTAGATAACGGTAATTGTAGATTTAAGTTTTTAAATCTGTTTCTCCCGCTCAGCCGCTCAAACTTACTGTCAAGGTTTGACTGCATCTCAAAGTTTTTAAATCTGTTTCTCCCGCTCAGCTGCTCAAACTTACTGTCAAGGTTTGACTGCATCTCAATTGATCATTGTGTGCATTGTGTTATCTCAAGGACACCCTAAAACTTCCTTTATTAAGATGCCAATTATACCTGTTGTAGTTGTGTTGATATGTTTCCTTGGTGCCTGCATATAGGAGAATTATACTTGTTGTAGTTGTATTCATATGTTTATAGGAGAATTTATACTGATGTTTCTTTGTATTTGAGTTTCAAATGGTAAGGAGATTGATAAATGATAGGTTAATATCAATTTTGGTCTAAAATGAGCATTTTATAATTTTATTTCTGAACTTGGAATTGGAATTGACTCATGGAATTGGAATTGAGAATTTAATTTTGAGAAGAGAAATCAATTCCCGTTTTCCAATTCCAAATCAATTCCACCAAACAAACAGGGGGTAACTTAGGTATTTTCTAGATTCAAGACATTTACTTAGTAATGAGGAAAATAAGATAAAAGAATGATTTCTCAAAAATTTGGTAGTTTCTTTTTGTTTGTTAGATGCACTCTCAGAACAAATATTACATTTGTTAAGAACCTTTATTACTTGTGGATTGTTATATTGCAACAAAATTTACTTCCAAGATTGTTGCAAGAGAAATTGTTGTTAGATCTATACAAACTATTTCTATCATTTAAACTAGCAAAATGTTCTCGTGGATGCTATTGGTGATACTAAATGAAGTGATTTAAAAAATAGCCTCACAATATAATAATGTGAACTATATGAAACCTACATTAATAATAATGAAGGAAAAAGGTTCTATTTTCGATTTTCTAGATTGAAAAAAGATTATTTTTCTGGGTTTTGAATATTTTGCAATCTAGACTATGATGTTGGCTTCGTAATATTTAGATGCATATACACTATTGTGATGTTTTTAAAAGACTTATTTTATGACAATATGGATATTTAATTGATTTTTGTTCATAAACGTACATTTATATAAAGTTTAAAGTTTGTATAGGTAGAGAAAGAGGGGAGAAATAGTGACGAAAACTTCAAGTAAATTGCTTGACTAGCAAGAAATGAGAGAGGGCTCAAAATTACTTTTGTCATTTTCTATAGTTGTTTTGTTTGGGTTAGTATCATAATGGGACATAACAAATCAACTTAAGGGGAAACCAAATGTGTATTACATGACCATGTAATTGATTGACTCAATAACTATGAGCATCTAATCATTAATGATAGGTTTCTAAATGGTTTAGATGATAGTCTTCCTTGTAACTTTGAGCAACATCAAAATGGATAATGTGGATAACTTTAGGCTAACTGATTAGTACAAGTGAATTCAAGTATTTTTAAATAAAAATTATTTTTTTTGTCAAATATGTGGTCTACATTCTAGCTAAGTTAGATATGTGTCGAAAGTATCTATTAAATGAATATTTTATAGCACTTTTGGTCTAATAATAAATAAATAATTACCTAATTTGAAAAAAAGTAATGAATATTTTATAGCACTTTGGGTCCAATAATAAATAAATAATTACGTAATTTGAAAAAAAAGTAATGTTCCACCCCTTTTCCATTGGACCGGGCGACAACTTTAACTTTTGGACAACCATTCCTGGGGTTTTCTGTTGGCCCTAGGAGGAACTTCTACACTGGCCCTCCTCGTCGCCTCCATATCCTATGGGGGTGGGATTGGGAGGACAAACAAATGCGTATCTCAATGATGATTAAAGGGATCAACTTCCTCCCAAAGTTCTTAGGAATTGAAGATGGGCTCTTTGTTCCCTTTGGGGACGAGATTGACGAGAATCTTCCATGGGTGTATAAATTCAAATATGATGAAAAATTGGATGGTTCAGGCAGCCCGGTGTCTTCAGACACAGAAATTGGAGGTGAGGGTTCAGGCGGTGATTCAGACTCAGACAAGGAGGAGGACTCGGAGAAGGTTTCTTGGGAGGCTGCCGAGTAGGAGGTGGATGAAGAAGATATGGAGGAGGCTGCGGAGGAAGACTCTGAATAAGTGGAGGTGTCCCCAGAGGATGATTCGATGGGAAATAGTAGAGACACAATCCCAAAGAAAATCTCCAAATCTGACTCCACTCCTAGCACGGAGGATCACACTACTTCACCTTCCAAATGATATGGAGCATGGATTACCTCTGAGGGTAGCTTTTTGATGTTTTTAAGTTTTCTTACGTAAGCTAAACCTTTGTTTTTAAATTTACCATTTTGGTTGAGTTGTACTGCTCTGGATATTGGTTCACAGTCCTCTCGATTGGACTGGGTTATGAACCAGGAACACAATGAAAGGGAGGATGGGTGCTAATGCAAGATCCATACTCAATGGTAACTTGATCCCTTAAATAGATATGATAGATAAAGTAAATGATAGAAAATCTAATCTATGAAAGTAAAAAGTAAATAATAGAAAATCTAATCTATGAAAGTAAGTGCAAGCAAAAAGAAGTAAGAACAAGTGCACCTTAAAACAACAAAGAGAAGGTAGAACTTTGGTCCTATATTTAACTATTGCCAAAACCTCAGATTCCATTGTAAGGAACAAGTTTAAATTTGAGGTATAAGTCAATTTTCTAGTGAGAAGTTGACAGATTGACTTGTTCCCGGTTGCTCTAAATCAGATGAAATTTTATGGGTTCCTACAATTGTATTTGTTCTTCCCAAATCTGAATTTACAACTCTGTAATCTTTTCCTACACAATGAAAAGGAAGGGGCAAAAGTTGTGGAAAGGGGTTTTCCTAGGTGTTAGTGAACAGATTTGTCTTAAGGAAAGTTAAGATATTTTCTAAATTCAAGACAATTACTTAGTGATGAGGAAAATAAGATAAAAGAATGATTTCTCAAAAAATTGGTAGTTGCTTTTTGTTTGTTAGATGCACTCTTAGAATAAATATTACATTTGTTAAGAATCTTTATTACTTGTTGATTGTTATATTGCAACAAAATTTACTTCCAAGATTGTTGAAAGAGAAATTGTTGCTAGGTCTATACAAACTCTTTCTATTTTTTAAACTAGCAAAATGTTCTCGTGGATACTATTGTGATGTTTTTAAAAGACCTTTTTTTTTATGAAAATATGGATATTGAATTGATTTTTGTTCATAAACCTACATATATATAAAGTTTAAAGTTTGTATAGGTAGAGAAAGAGGGAAGAAATGGTGACTAAAACTTCAAGTAAATTGCTTGACTAGCAAGAAATGAGAGAGGGCTCAAAATTGCTTTTTTCCATTTTCTATAGTTGCTTTATTTGGGTTAATATCATAATGGGACATAACAAATCAACTTAAGGGGAAATCAAATGTGTATTACATGACAATGTAATTGATTGACTCAATAACTATGAACATCTAATCAGTAATGATAGGTTTCTAAATGGTTTAGATGATTGTCTTCCTTGTAACTTTGAGCAACATCAAAATTGATAATATGGATAACTTTAGGCTAATTGATCAACACAAGTGAATATTATTAAATGAATATTTTATAGAACTTTGGTTCTAATACTAAATAAATAATTAAGTAATTTGAAAAAAAGTAACGTTTCATTTCAAAAGTTATAAGCATGCCCTTTTGTTGATGTATAAGTAATTTTCTTAATTTTATCTTTTAATAGTATAATTAGTTTTTTATATTTAATATTTTATGTTTATTGAAATGATGTTATTAGCAGCAGAACATAAAAATATCTTGAATAAAATATGATGTAGTTGAGGAAAGATTCCATGTCTAGATGGTATAATTCATTTCTATATAGGATGAATAGTTGGGACAAAAGATAATGCCAAATGGAGAGACAAAAAATACTATATAAAGAGTGACTTCAGATGTAAATTCAATTTCAACATTGTATCAACAACTAATTTTTAGTGTTAAATTTATAAAAATATTATTTAATTTAATTTTTTAATTTACAAATATAAAATACATTAAGAAATTTTTATTTTTTTAAAGTTTACAATTGTATAATGGTCAATGGTAGGCAATGCTAATATTTAGATTACTTACCAAGTCCTATATACATTGTAATACAAATCCTCAGAAAGAAAACATGATTAGCACAATCAAAAGGATGATGGGTGCTAATGCAAGATCCATACTCAATGGTAACTTGATTCCTTAAGTAGATATGATCGATAAAGTAAATGATAGAAAATCTGATCTATGAAAGTAAGCTCAAGGGAAAAGAAGTAAGAACTAGTGCACCTTAAAACAACATAGAGAAGGTAGAACTTTGGACCTGTATTTAATTATTGCCACAATCTTAGATTCTATTGTAACTTTATATTTGAAAGGCAGGCACCTACATCTTTCTATTCTGAAATTTTTGGTCAAAAAGTACAGGAACAAGTTGAAATTTTAGGTATAAGTCTATTTTCTAGGTAGAAGTTGACAGATTGACTTTTTCAAATCAAATTTTCCGGGTTCCTACGATTGTATTTGTTCTTCCCGGATCTGAATCTACAACTCTATAATCTTTTCCTACACGTAGAAAAGGAAGGGGAAAAAGTTGTGGAAAGGGGTTTTCCTAGGTGTTAGTGAACAAATTTGTCCTTGAAAAACTAAACACATAAACTAACTCCAAACGCCTGAAAGAAAAAACAATAAGCACTAACAGTTGGATAAGCTATCATTGGCTTGATAACTTTCCTCTGAATTGAGAGGTATAACTCCCTCTTAAAAGATTTGCAAAGAATTAAAATGCTGATATGTTTTTCACTAGAAAGCAATAAAAGGCACTAATAACTGCTCATAACCATGAAATAGATGCGAGAAGATTTAAATACATAAGTAAAATGAATGTAAGAAAATGATACAAAGCCCATTTTCTTCACACTCACAAATGATAACTAAGTAAAGAAAGACGTGAAGAGTGTACACCCTTTCCAACAGATAACTTAATATAAAAACAAAGCTTCAAAATAAATTACATCTACAATTCATTATGAAAAATGATAGTGAAAATAATCTCGATGAGACACAACTCAATAAAATATGAAGAAAATATTAATGAATTCAAAGACCCATGGATAGTTTGTCCATTCTTTCAATATCAAATATGAGCTCACAGACTCAGATATTTGCAAACCAAAACTGCATCAAAATAAAATGAGGTACATCTATACAATGAAAATCAGAAAATTATCCGTCTTTTCATGTAGCACATAGACCACCCTAAAAAATAAGAACCCTCTCTCCTCAACTTTTTCCCGGTAAATAATATTTTATTGGTGGTTTTTCGGTTACTATAACCGATTCTTGAAAATCATTTCCTCTCTAATCTTTATTTTCTTTTTCCTCTTGTGATCTTCTCTCATTCATATTTTGATATCTTTATAAATGATTGATTCAAAAGTTTATAAGGATACAAATTAACATATGCAAATGATATTTGGACAAGTGACATTTAAATATGTTAGTCCAAATTGAATTATTCTTCATGTTGGGTGGATCAAAATATTTCAAGCAGTTAAACTAGGTCTCGGTATGGGGGGAATAATGTTTCATCACATTGTTGGATCTCCGTCATGTTTGGATATATTTGTGTAGGCCTAGTTGCGCGCAATTTCAATAAAGGGGTTAGGAAATTTTTATTTGAGTTAAAAGTTAAGTGGTTCTGAGTAGAGGTCTAGAAATCTGTAAAAAAAAAATAGACTTGTTGTGTTAATGTTATTAGCAACTTTCACATTCTTTGCACTCAAACATACAAAATTCACCATTTCCACCACCACTTGTTTCTAGAACTAATATTAATTTTTACATCAATTAGAAATCATCCCTTTGGGTTGTCTAAAATATTTCATCACCTCATGATCACAATGAGTTGGATGAATTTTAGATTTTCAAAACTCTGCATAGTCGCTATAGTAATCCAGTATTTTTGTTGTTTCTATTGTGGAGTGATGATAATAAAATTATAATCTTTAACCTTAATGCAGAGACCTTATTGGATACCCATACCACCTCTATTTCATGCATTCTACAATAATTGCATCCCTGCAGTACTTTTAATATTCAATTGTTGATATGAATCGACATTTCCAACATGAAAGGTAAGGAATCATTTCCCTTTATTTTAAAGTTTATATCATGTGATGTTTGTGTCATTTCCAATATCTATAATAAAATGTGAGACACCTATCTAGTATATTCTAAAATAAAGAAACATTGATTAGACCAAAGTCCATGTAAGTCATGTAATTTGGAATAGTGAACACACTAACAAAGATGCCTTGTGAACTGTTGAACATGGATGAATTGATGGACCATGATGTACCCTATTTGAACCATCTTGAACATGTGAACTACATTGAACCTATCTGAACCAACGAACGTCGTTGAACCTTTTGAACCTGATTGAACTGCTTTGAACCATTTCAACTTGATCGAACTAACTCAACCAGGATGAACCTTTGTGAACTCATTGAACCTGACTAAACTAGTTCAAAGGGGTTCAAGGCCTTTTCTCCCATTTCTATAATTTAACATGCAACTTAGAAATAAATGTTTATCAAAGCAGGATATGCAAGTAGGGGAATTTTTATTTTATAAACTTTTAAAATTGGGATCCATAAGTTGGCCAATAATTGGCTCTGTCTGGGGACTTGTTTTTCATGCAAAAAGAAGAGAAATTTTAGAATCATAGGTTAAGGAGAACAGTGCCTAGAACCATTGGGAAATAGAGTCGAGAAGAAAATGAGCATAGGGAGCTACTTGTAGAGAGGGCAAAGGGGAGCAGGGAAAAACAACAAGACAAAAATAAAAGATAAAGAAAACTACACCTATAACACACAAAAAAATTATTTTCAAGAGATAGGGCAAACATCCTGTACCTCCAAGAATGCATCTGACTGCTCATGGTAATTCATCAATTGGCTGTGAGAAGTACATCCCAGTGCCAAAAAGTGGTCAATGTGTAAGCATAATCATTCCCAACAAATAACCTATAACCAATGTGAGGCAAGACCCAATAAAAATGCATTGTAAGAGATTTCTAAATAAGATGTTGGGTCCAAAAATCCACTCCTCATCATATACTTATGGTTGCACTGCATTAACACCATCTCAAGTGAGCTGATTTGTAACAAGAATACGAGTGTCTCCCATATGGATGTCATAAAAATAAGTTGGGATTTAGATAGGACACCCTTCCTCAAGGCTATGTAGATGACTTGCAAGAATCTTCTCATTGAAATCTGAATTTGAACTTACTAGAAATTTGCTCTCCAAAAATGTATTAACAACATGAACTTTAAAGAAAAAAGATTCCACCATGGGATTATTATCAAATAGCTCATGTTCACAATCAAATTTGAATATTTTTAATTTATATTTTGTGTGTGGTATCATAATAGATTTGAATAATTTTTCCTATGTTGGTACTTGAATATTCTTGAAACATTCTCCAATGGTTTGGGCTACAATAACTCTTTGTTATTTTCCCTACCCTCAAACTAAAAAAGATTCATAATCCACCTACATATAAAGATGTGACACCTCTTTTATTTTATCATGACTATACCTTTCTTGTTCTTGTTGAGCCATCATGATTCCCTAATAAAAGTTACTTGCTAGAATTGCATTCAAAAAATCAAATGAAAAGGATTCAAATTATGAAAAAGAAATACTTTCCATCAAGATTTCATTTGATTTCTCACTGTCAAATATGTGTTCAACAGAAGATGCATCTAGGCATGTCAATAAATTTTTTGTTTAATTGGTGTGTTTGTCACTGTCATCAGAAGAATCATCATTTTCCACATGAAAATAATAAATCCCTACAATGCTAGGAGAGCTATCTTCAGTCACAGGATATGCATGAAAATATTCAATATTAAAGACTGTTAGATTTTGATGGTAAGAGATAGGTAGTGCTTGTTTTGCTGCATTCATAATAAGTTTATTTTGTTGTGGCCTTTTCTTTGGGCCAAAATTCTGATGATGAATTCTTTTTTCAGATTTTGGGACCTTCATGACACTTTCTTTTACACACTTCATCCCACTTAAAATCATATCATCATCTACCTCAATAGCCTCTTTTTGTGCATCTCTCAAATTTTGAATCTTCTTTCTTTTTAAAATAAATTTAAACTCAGTTTGTAATGCAACAATAAAAACACATAGCTGATTACTTTCATTCGGTTGGCAGACTTGAGGAATTTTACCAACACACCTATTAAACCTATCAACAAAATCTCTCATAGATTCATCTCTTTTCATCTAAATTTCAAAGAAGTTCAACAACCACTTATAAGTATCAACCACAGGCTAAAATTTTCCAATAAATTTTACCTTTAAATCATCCTAGCCGGTAATACATCGATCCTACAAATTTTGAAACCATTCAAAAGCATTTCCAACAAGGCTTTCAAAAAACAATCTGAAAAATGTCCTCTTCTTGCACTCCGAGAATCCCACATGTAACACTAGCTGCTTTAATATGATCATTTGGGTCTTAGGTTTTATCTCTCGCAAACTTCAATAGATATTCTCTTGATCTTTCAAGTAGGGCTAGATATTAGGGAAAAGCAAAAGGGCCAATTTGAGCCCCCTATGGCTGAGCTACAATTAAAGCCATAACGCACTAGAATTCTTTCACCGAAAGATTTCTGAATTAAACACAGAGTCACAAATCCCTTTATACATAGAGATATTAATCATAACTAAGGAAAATAAATCTAGCAATGTTCTTCATTTCCTTGTCCCCAACAGAGTCGCCAAAAATTTGTTAATGAACAGATACATCCTTGAATAAGTAGACACAAACTAACTCCAAATGCCTGAAAAGAACAACAATAAGCATTAAATTTTGGATAAGTTATCATTGGATTCATAAATTTTCTCTGAATTGAGAGGTACAACTCACTCTTAAAATATTTTCAATAAATTAAAATGGTGATTTTATTTTCACTAGAAAGAAATGAAGGGACTAAAACCTACTTATAACCATGAAGTAGATGTGATAAGATTTAAATACATAAGTAAAATGAATGTATGAAAATGATACAAATCCCACTTCCTTCACACTCACAAAAGATAACTAAGTAAAGAAAGATGTGAAGAGTGCACATCCTTTCCAACAAATAACTTAATCTAAAGAAAAGTTTCAGAATCAATTACATGTACAACTCATTATGAAAAATGATATTGAAAATAATCTCAATGAGACACAGCTCAATAAAATCTAAAGAAAATAGTAATGAATTCAAAGACCCATATATAGTTTTTCCATTCTTTCAATATCAAATATGAGCTCACAGACTCAGATATTTGCACAATAAAACTGCTTGAAAATAAAATGTGCTCCTTCCATACAATGGAAATCAGAAAATTATCCCTCCTTTCTTGTAGCACAGAGACCTCCCTAAAAAACAAGAACCCTATCGCCTCAACTTTTTCCAAATAAAAAATATCTTATTGGTGGTTTTTCGGTTACTATAACTGATTCTTGAAAATCATTTCCTCTCTAATGTTTATTTTCTTTTTCATCTCGTGATCTTCTCTCATTCATATTTCCATATCTTTATAAACTATCGATTTAAAATTTTATAAGGATACAAATTAACATATTCAAATCATATTTGGACAAGTGGCATTTAGATATGTTAGTCCAAATTGTAATATTCTTCATGTTGGGTACATCAAAATATTTTAGGCAGTTAGACTAGGTCTCGGTACGGGGGCATAACATTTTATCCCACCGTTGGATCTCCTTCATGTTCAGATATATTTGTGTAGTCCTAGTTGTGCAAAACTTCACAAGAGGGATAAGGAAAAAACTATCTGAGTTAAAAGTTGCGTGGCTCTAAGTAGAGGTCTAGAAAACTATCAAAAATAAATTAGACTTGATGTGTTAACATTATCAACAACTTTCACATTCTTTGCACTCAAACATACAAAATTCACCATTTCCACCACCACTTGTTTCTTAGAACTAATATTAATGTTTACATGAATCTCACATCATCTCTTTGGGTTATCTAAAATATTCCATCACCTCACAATCATAATGAGTTGGATGAATTTCAGATTTTTCAAAGTTGTGCACAATCACAATAGTGTTCTGGCATTTCTATTATTTCTATCATGCAACCATGATAATAAAATTGTAATATTTATCTGTAATGTAGAGACCTCATTAGATACCCATACCGATCCTATTTCATGCATTCTACAATAATTGCACCCCTGCAGTAATTTTAACATTCAATTGGTGATATGAATCGACATTGCCAACATGAAAGGTAAGGAATCCTTTCCCTTCATTGTAAAGTTTATATCATGTGATGTTTGTTGTATTTTTAATATCTGTAATAAAATGTTAGACACTATTTTAGTATATTCTATTGAATAAGGAAACATTAATATGACCAAAGTCTGTGTAAGTCATGTAATTTGGAGTAGCGAACACACTAACAAAGATGCCTTGTGATCTGTTGAACCTAACTGAACTGAAGGACCATGTTGTACCCTATTTTAACAATCTTGAACCTATGAGTTCTACATTAAACCTATCTAAACTAGTGAACCTCATTGAACCTTTTGAACCCATTTGAACTGCTTTGAACCTTTTGAGCCCAATTGAACTTATTTGAATCTTTTCAACCCGACTAAATTACTTTAAACCTTTTAAACCTGATTGAACTGCTTTGAACCTTTTGAACCTGATTGAACTAACTAAACCAGGCTAAAACTGGATGAACCTCAATGAACTTATCAAACCTGACTGAACCGGTTCAAGGGGGTTCAAGGCCTATTCTCTCATTTCTATAATTTAACATGCAACTTAGATAGAAATTTTTTATCAAAGAAGGACATGCAAGTAGAGGGATTTTGATTTTAAAAAATTTTAAATTTTGGATCCATAAGTGGGCCAAAACTAGGCCAAACCCATGTTTAGGAATCAAATGGATGCTTTCCTTCAAATCTTACTTCCAGTTGAAAGATTGATTGCTTGTGCATAGATTGGATCACAATAGATTGTAATGGATGTCAAAATAAGAGGAGAAGACCCCCCTTTTATACTCATTTCAAGATTCAATATTGCTAGGCCAACCATAAATAAAGATCAAGACAAAAATCTCTACATTGGGCCCAGAGCCCACTTAATCAAAATACCCTAGGATAAGGTCAAATTGTGTTAGCCTTTTCTAGGAGGCGGCTGACTTAGTTTGACCTAGTTCTAGGGTGGTCCCACAATAGTATGTGCCTCTTTTTTGAACATCCTGAATTTTGCTGAAATTACATTTTTTTAAGAAAATATGATGATTTAAGCCTTCAGAGCTCCCATTTGAAGGAATAAATTGAAAATGGCTCAATAAAATCTTCTTGGATCAAAATCTCTTTGGTATAATCTCTCTACTCCTCACTCACACCTATAATCGAGTCTCCTTTGCACCCATCAAAATGCTGACAAAAAATCACTTTGACATTAACTTTTTTTGGGATCAAATAAATTCATTTGACAAACCCAAGTCTAGGATAATAATACTTAGAGAAAGCTTTCCAATGATTATGATTTTTATATATATTGAGATTATTAAGACTTTTCTTTCTAAATTTTACAAAATATAGGTTGTCTAACCATTTAGCGAATTCTATGTTTGACACTTCAGAAAAAATAGTAAATTAGGGGAGAAATTATGAAAAATATCTCAGAAATAGGTATTTATGTTACCTTTCTTTCAAAAAAAGAATAAATAAATTTCTATATATAGAGATAGAGTTAGAGCGATCCAGGTGAACCTATGTCCAAATTATAGTTAATGTCACTTCATAACTCAATAAACTATAAAATATTCAACCAAATTGAATGAAACCAAATATATTCTCTAGATATTGGTGTTACAAACCTAAATTCAAAATAATTACATTCTTATCAATTTTATAAAAAAATTTATGTTGCTCAAA
>MU223175.1:847743-885438 GCA_018584345.1 Thuja plicata | reverse complement strand
TATAAACTAGAAACAAAATGCTACAAGTCACTAGTTTACATCATCTTCAAATTCTTAATGGTTTACAACAATAGGTGTTCAAAAGTTAAGTTTTTTTCTTCAAAATGTTCGTTTCAGTGTCAATGTTGGCCAAAAACTTGTACATAGTTTTGTGGGATCACCCTCTAGCATTGCTAGAATCAAGATAGATCTAAGTCTTGGAAGGTGTGAAATTTTTTTGGGAATAAAATGAAAATTGTGGGAAATCAAGCATGAAGATATTGGGATCTTGAAACTAATAAAATAGGGTCTAATAGGTCCTAAAAGACATCCAATAATGGGTACTAACTTTCTAAGAGAATACACTTACAACTGAATTCAATCTTGTAGAATCATATAAAAAATGTAGCATAGATCCAAATCTTGTAAGCCATAATAAAGGGAAAAACTATAGATTGTATCATTAAAATTAGTAAAATAACCAAAGTAGAAAGAATGAAGACTTGCTCCTATTAAATAATCAATATGTCAGTGTCATTCCAAAGTACCAATATGTCACTGTCATAGTATTACTGTAAAACTAAAACACCATCGTTGTTCCCCCTTTTGGGACTATCAATGCCAAAGAAGAACCAACAAGGATAAATATAAACATGAAATTCCCCCCCTAACTCCATGAATAGGAGTAATCACTAAAAATATCATTATAATATATAATCATCTGATAGGCAATCATACTACAACAATTCTCTAAAAATCCTTCCTTAGACAAATACATAATATATCAAGTAAATTATAAACTTTTTTAGTCACATATCATCACATGTGAAACCAATACCATATTAAGTGTCACTATAACAATAAGAAAAATTCAATCAAAATGTTGTGACTATAATGAAAACAAAAACATTTGATCAATTTCCATACTATTGGTAGTGGGAACCTTGTAAGTCAATTCCATGTGAGTCATACTTTGTAGTGTTGTCAGTATTACCTCAAATAATTAAGTCTTGAAATCATTTGCGTTGAAATGATATATGACATATGTGTACAACTAATAACTTAATGATTCATCAATGAAGTTAATGAAGGAACATTAAATCCCTTATTAGAAGGAATATACCATTGAATTTCAATTTGGTCAAGACTCAAATATATCATCTAATAGCATTACATAAAATTAAATATGAATCACATAAAAAAATGCATACATGTAGCGACTGTCAAGTGCAAATTCCACCATTAAAAAATTATACTATCATCATGAGGTGAACACTAGACAAAAATATGCACTAACATACATATGATTACTAAAATCAAATCAAATATGTATTGTCACATTTGATAAAGAAAAATGGCTTATTAAGAGAAGAAAGAGGTTCTTAAACAAAAATTGTATTCCATAGGAAGGAAGGACATAGCTCCCCCTAAAATTAAGCCATCATTTTAGACAAAAAAATGAGAATGGGATAACTCCAAATATTTGTCTAGTAACTGTCACATGTTCTTCCTGACCAAGAACAACTCTAGAGTGAATATTTTGATAATTGTAGAAAATTAGATTATTCATCAAACTTAATGAATTTCTTGTCATAAAATCAGATCCATTCTTTTTACCATAATTTGTTAACTTCTCGAGATCAGTTTTCAGTTTTTGACACTCCTATCTTTTAACCTTTAATTCTTTCTCAATGTTGTTTACTGATTCTTTCTTTTCTCTAGCATTACTAATTAGGATAACAACTATTTCAATTGGATTTCTGACTTGATAGATTAAATTTTAATTTCCTCTACAAATTGTTTTTTCAAGTTTAGAAATTTTCTTTCTAAGAATCTTAATTTTCTTTAGAGCATAAATTAATTCTCCTTCATAATCTATCTGGTCACAATTTTTCTCACATTCTTCTTGTGGGTCTATGTTAACAACTAGTCCTTCAATGAAAGTTTCTTCATATGTTTCGAAGATATTTTTTAAATTATATGGATTAATTTCTCATCTTGTACCTACTGCAATGGTTCTTCCAGACTCTTCATGGATATGGCATCCTTAATTAGTGAATGTTACTATGAAATTATTATCACATATCTAACTTACACTAAGTAGATTATGAATCATACCTTCAACAATATAAGCATCTGTAACAAGAGTAACATTATTAAAGAATATGGTGTCTTTTTCCTTTATTTGAAAGCAAGAATTATTTCCAAATCTTACTGAACCACCAGTAAAAATTTTGTACCAAACAAATTTTCTCTTATCACCTGTCTTATGGTGAGAGCACTCACTGTTTATAATCTAAAGAACCCTTATTTAAGGATGTTGATGTGGTTGACAATCATGGTGATAAATTTTACATTTCTCTACTTTAATTTCTAGGCTAAATTAGTTTTATTGGTTTTAGAACAAGTTTTATTTGTCTTTATTTTCTATTATTCAGAAGCAAGGTTGCACAATTTATCTATGTGCCAAAATTTCCTACAATAATGGCACCTTATATTGTTCAAAATTTTAGACAAGTTTCTATTAACAAGACTAGTCCCTCTTTTAAATCTACCCTTACATTTTCTTGCCTTATGTCCATATTGTCCAAATGTCAAAAATTAGCCAAATAAATTCAAGATGGGTTTATAAGAGGTACCATAAATATTGTTCTTTCTCTTTGAACTTTCTCCTTTTAGAAGAGTCTTTCCTTTATAATCTCTTTGATTATTTGAAGAATTTAGTTTACCATCACACATATTAGAATGGTTACATAAAGAAACAATTTTGACCTCTAGATTACAACATTCTTTTGTTTTGATTTCTGATTGAGTTTTTTTTCTTTGAGAACCCTTTTATTCTCTTCAAGTTTGAGTTTTAACTCATAAATTTATCTTTCTAATACACCAATTTTCTGAATTAGATTATCAATGTTATTTCGATTCTACATTTTTTGAACTAGTGCTTTTCCTTTGATTTTTCTTAATTTTATCCGAAGAACAATGAAGTTACCTTCAAGGTCAAATTCAACACCAAATTAATTTTCTAACTCAATAGCCATCAAATATTCAATATCCATTAACAAAGTTTCACACTCTTCTTTAATAAAATCCTCTGAACCACTATCACTTATATCAACAATTAAACTTTTCTGCCTTAAAAGTGTTTTTTCCTTTTGAAATTGGATTGTTTCTTTATGCCCAATTTTTCTCTCATCTTCCTCATCATTATCAGGGACCTTTTTAGGGCACTAAGTAGCATAATGCCCAAATCTAACATAGACAAAGCACTTGAAAGTTAAATTTTCCATTATATTTTACTGACCCTCTTTTTGACCTATTTAAAAAAGAAGATTCACTATCATTAGGTTTCTCTATATCATAATTTCTCTCAATTTTGATAGTCTTGAAAGTTGTCTCTTTTCTAGGAGGATTATCATTATTAATCCTTATCTCATAGGCTATGGAGATGTCAGATAAAGCATAAAGGGTAACCTTATTTATGTCTCTTTCCTTGATGATAGAAAATTTGGAATCATACTTAGGTGTTAATGTTCTCAATTTTTTTTTTACAATTGTACTTTCTTCTAGTTCTTCTTCTAAACCACAAATAGAATTTACGATTTCTTGAACTCTAAGAAAATAATATGTTATCTTTTCTTCATCAATAATTATTAGGCCTTCAAACTTGGCTCTAAATGTTTGTAGTTTGCCTTCCTTGACTTTTTCATCTCCTTCGTAGATACTAAACAAATTATCCCAATTAATTTTGGCATTTTTATAATCCATGATCTTAATCCAGACATCATTAGTTAAACCACAACAAATAGAATTCGAGGCCTTTGTATCACTTTCACAAGATTTCTTCTCATCTAGGGTAGTAGGTGTTGTAGTACTAGTATATTCAGTTCTATAACTAACCACACTTCATGCCCTAGAGACTTTAAATGATTTTTCATCCTAAATTTATAGAAGGCATACCTTGTTAAATCAAACAATAATCCTCTAGAATGGGACATACCTACTTGACTATACATGATTTGTACTCCAATAATAAGAATCCCTTACATCAATTTCACGTAAAATGTGTATAGCTTTCATACCACATTATGGAGTACAATAATCACTTAGGAGGAGGTAGTGGGGGAGAAAAATTAGTGATTTAAAGAAATTTAAAAAAGTTTCAATTTAAATTTTTTAGAAGTAAATGATTATAAAATTTGAACTTCAATCAACACTAATAAAATCAAATAGTATATCAAATGCAAATTACAAAGCTCACAGTAAAATCATGACACATGAATTGTCATGAGTAGAAAACCCTCATAGGGATGAAAAAGCAGTCGTATCTTAGTGCCTCACTAGGTCAAGCAAAATGTGCCCTGACTTGAAATGTCTCAATGACTACATGCAATTCCTCACTAGCTATCACAAATCACCATTTAGATCAATGTATACAAGTACCAAGTTTTATCTCTGTTTCATATCATATCACTTTCTTAATATCTCATTTGCTTGAGATTCAGAAAGAAAATGTATCATCAAACTTATACACAATTCTACTCATACAACATGATAATATTGTGCATTTATTTTACATTTTACACAACAATATAGCCAAGTTTCATAACCAAAATTATGTATAAACCTTAAAAACCCTTCAAAAATATTCTTCACGAAACCCTGAATAGTTTTCTTCAAACTTACATAAAAATCAAACACTAAAACCCTTCTCTTTTCTCTACGAAACAATTCTATCTCATTTTTTTCTCTTTGTACTGCATGTATTTCAAAATGAAAACCCATGTCTATATATTCATAAGCCATACTTATGTTACCCTTGTTCAAAGTAAAAATATTTAAATGATACTCGCAGAAAAAGTGAATACAACACCATTTTCCAAATGGCAATTTCGACTAAAGATAAATTATCAACTATAATTCTTTTCAAAACCAACAAAAACTTCAATGAAACTGAATTGAACATTTTTTCAAGAAGATAAATTAGAACAATAATACCCGTAAATATTCAAAGACAAGGACCAAAGACTTGGAAGCAAATAACCACCACAATCCCAACAATATCTTTTCATTTTACTTCTAAAGAAACCAACCACAACTAGCACTATCACTGTTTCAAGCTCAAAGAAAATTCCACACAAAATCATATCATGCAATTCCCTAGCAACCTTGGCTAGGATTGGAGAGCTATCAAATATTTTTTGCAAACGTGAAATTACCAATTCAGAACCCTAATGAATGAGTAAACCCACATCAAAATTTGAAAGACTTTTGATGGGATTCAACTCCCCATCAAATAACACCCATAGAAAATTTGGCTTATGACCAAACAATAATGTTAATGCCTTCGAAACAATTGACCACTATAATGAGTGTGTCAAATACAATGATGTCGATCACCTTTGAAAAATAATGTATATTTTGTGCACTAAGATGTTGACCAATACAAGGATCATTCACAGTGATTACCATGCCCATGATAAAGGGCTCCAAATTTTTAATAACTTATCCAACCAATTTCTATTATCATTCTACTAAATATAATCAAATTTAATGTAGAATTAGACATTTATACATTCATCATAATATAATTATCAACCTTTGGAAACTCATATTTACATCTTGATTTGGAGTATACATACATTATATGCACTAAGTTATTAGTGATGGTTGTAGGACATAATAACCCGGTCAAAATAACCAAGGACAAAATAACCTGTTCACAATAACCCAAGGACAAAATAACCCAAGACAAAATAACCTGTGATAAAAATAACCCCTAGACAGAATATCCTTGTAAGAATATAGAGAAAAGGAAACACAATTTATAAACTACATGTATGTTATTAAAAAAGTTTATTATTCAAATTTTTAATTATAGAGTCAAATTATGAGTGATGCCTTTTATATAATTTAAAATGTTATGGTTTTTGATTAAAGAAGCAGCAAGAGGGTGCTGGCCCGTGGTACAACAAAGTAGAGTCACAATGAACATGTTAACAACACATTAACAGGAACAAAGGAAACTGCAGCAACAACTACAGCCAAAGTGCAGTTAAGGAGGAAAGTCAAGGAACCAGTAGAAAGCCATAGTCAGCACACAGTCAACCAAAATTTGAGTAGAGAAAGAGATACTCAAGGCCAAAAGTAGCCAAGTACAAAACACAGTAGTACCATAAGTTCTTGACATCCCTGATGTTAAAGAAGGACCATTATAGCACATAGTCTGCACATGACAACACATTGATAGCACCTTAGGTTGCACAATGATAGCACCTTGAGCCCCACCATAGTCCTGACAGTCGAGCACCACACAAGTAGCAGTCTCCCCAATGCACCTCTAAAGAAAAGTGTTCCACCTCAATAGGAACAAAGCAAAAAGCCCCAACACTCTCCACCTCAATAGGAGAATCTGCCACCTCCAGGATCACGAACGAACTCTCCACCTCAATAGGAAGTTGATCCACCTCCATAGGATCTGTGAAGAAGGAAGAAGACAGAGTGTACGAAGCCCAATGCTCGGAAAAAGACACAAGTTGCTCAATGACAGGGTAGAGCCCAACCTCCAAGCAAGCAGCCTGCTTCAACCAAAAACACCAAACCAGAGGGAGCCCTTGAAAACTATCATCCATCCCCTGGCCACCAGAAGAAAGGAAAACCCTACATCTTCCACCCAAAGGGGGAAGATCCACAACAAACTGAAAACAGAGGACTAACAACACACCCATTAAAAGCAAAGGGGAAAAGTAGGCAAGCAAAATCCTGTGCAAACAAAAATCTTCTCAAACCGGCCCAGAAGAGGTCTGAGAGTAAATCCATGGGAGGGAGAGAACGTCCAAATATAGTCAGCTCCCCCATACATGCTGTGGTTTCCAAGAAAAGCTTGGCCAGGACCATGGGCAACAATATGGTCAGCAACCATAGCCATAATAAGCAGGACCAAAGCCCTTAGAAGCATCAGGCCTGGAGTCTTCCACCACAAAAGCTGAAGCCCACCAAAAACCCACACCTCAACACTCAGCAGAAAAAAAGCTGCCACATAAAACACAAGGCCCCCAAAAGGAACCAGTACCCCAGAAGATCCTCCATCCAACACGATGCAGCCCAACACCGACAAGGGGAACATTTTCACCATACTCGGCATCATCTTCATCACCCAAAGACAACACACAACAGCACCACTCCAGGGCCAAGAGAAGCAGGGGGGAAGAAAGGGCAGCAGATCCCCATCATTCTTGTTAATAGCGCTCAGCACAACAATAATCTCATGGGATCCCAAACACCCCACCCCTGCAAACACGACACACTTGGGAGAAAAACAAGGCAGTTCCCAATCCTTCCTGTCCAAGGCACACAGCACAACAAGAAGCTCATGGAAACAAACCCACCCCACCTCAGAAAATAGAGCATGATGTAGGAAAGAAGCAGAGTCACTGCGAGAACCCAGCAAACTCCCACCCGAGTCGTCCACATCACGCTCTGTATCCTCCTCCCTAGAAACCCCCAAATTTGAAAGCCCACTCCCACTCCCAGAAATTCCAGCACCAAGCACCAAAAAGGGGAAGTGAATCTCCACCACACCCCACCAAACTGCAGCCGAGTGACCAGCTGTTCCATCTGGCTCATCATCTACATCTTCTCCATCGCTCACAGGCACCACAGGGCCTCTGCAAGCTGCAGAAACCCTAGTATTCAAAATGCTCCCTCTCCCGCCGCTCCCGCTCTCCATCTTATGGTTATCATAACCATTAACCCATCTTTTAAGTATTTCTTTGAGTACACAGTATTTTTTCCTTCTTGGTTGCCTAGTGTATCTAGCCATATATTGTCTATTTTATTCTCTTGGAGACACTGTTATTTTTTCACTAAGTTGATGATTTTCCAAACTGATTTGTGTGATGCTTGAAGAAATTCACTAAATCCTAAATTTCATCCCTCAATAGTATTATCAACTTTGGAAAGATCATCTTGAATAGCTATATAACAATTCCACATTGTGATTGGAAATTTGGTTGATTGTCTATTGCCTCTTATGGTTAGTTTGTGAATCCATGTGTCTTCAAAATAATTAATTATGGGTTTCATAGTCTCCTCATGTTATGTATGATAATTATATTTTACAAGTGTTGAAAATGCATCAGTTGCATCTTTCTGAGGCACAAAGGCTAATGCAGAAATGTTCTTGATCTCAAATGAAAATACTTCATCAACACTTTAGCGTGTTTTTAGACCTTATTCTTGAACTTTTCTCCACAAGAATTGAGAGAAATGGGAAAAAACATCCCCTAATAGTGACATTTGGAAAATTTTCTGAAAAACCTCCCATGAAGCTTAATTCAAAATCAATAACTGTATTTATTGGGTTTAGGCCAGGTTGAAGTTGAGCTTTAATTTTGCAAGTACTTGTGTATTAGTAGATCTTATTTTCTTTTTCATAAGAATAAAAATGAGTGGAAAAATTGCATCAATTTTGAAAGCCATGAATCATGCATAACTGTTGAAAAATACTTGGCATTGTTTCAAATGTACGATCACTAAAAGAATTTTTAGATTCTTCCAATAATTGCAAATTTTATGTGGTGGTGAATATTAAAAAATAACAATGATCGTTACTATCATGAAAAAGAATATTTTAACCTCTATTGGTAATTGTATATTCAATTAATAAGATAAGATTTGTCTAAGATGGATTATTTTGCGGTGATGCTTCAAATCTTAATCTTTCTAGATAATGAATTGGTTGATGGTATTACTCTTGCTACGGGTAATCAAATATTAGAATAGGAAGAAGAAATGCTATTTCTTGCAAAATCTTGAGTCGAGCACGCCATGTCTTTCATTTCAATCAATTTGTGTTTGACAATGATCATCTCAGGTTTTGGAGTATAATTATGTTCTATACTACTAATCACATCACCAGATTCTCTTTGTGTCATAGTATATCACTGACATGAACATTTATTTATAAAATATTTGACACAACATCAAATCATATTATTGATTCCTTTTCGATGAAACAACAATGTGTAACCATTTAAAATAAGTAATTTCTTGTTGTTTTGACTTGTTAAAAACTCAAAAGGCATTGTATATATGAAAAATTATGAAGAATGTGTTGATTCCCTAATAGTATATTATATTTTTTATACTATTTTAGAAAATTTGAGGAAATTTTAAAATAATACTCAAAAAATAATATTACAAAATAACTTCTTTTAAGAATTTGGATTTCTTCTCTATTTATCACTCTACACACTCTTACTTCTTCTCCCCTTCTTCCTTTCTTTACATCTCTTAATTCTAACAGTTTATATTTCTTAATGCCTATTCATAATGCCTTTTCACTTATGCCTTTTCATCATCTCTTAATTAGCTTATTCCCACGAAATTGTTTTTATTTTTATAATTATTTATCATTTTATAGGCTATGTAAGCATATTAAAGGCGTTTTAAGGCTATTTTAAGGGTATATAATGGATATATGGTCTAAAAATGACCTAAATAGCCTCTATGATGCCTCACAATCCCTTTTCTAATCTTAAAGATTAATGTTACTTAATAATTTTTCATGTTTTTTTATGCTCCTTGTAATTATATTTATAATTTAGTTTAATAAATAGTTTTTGTGACTATTTATGGTCATTTGAGTTATTATGTCCATGGGTTATTATGACCCTATTTTACTGATGCAGGAGCATCTTGGGTTCATGGAAATCCTGTATCAATCAAAAATATGTTTTCTTTTGAGCTTGGTAGCTTGTTGGAGATCCTTGGGCACCTCTGACCAAAGACATACATGTGTTGACATGTCACAATGGATTAAACACTAGATCGACCACATTTCTGCTTCAAGTCATTAAGTTGACCATCAGATTAACTTTAAGTTCTTACCTTTTAACTTCTTTCTCACTGCTTTGTTGGGCCCACCATGTTCCACATGTTATTGAGGCTTAATGGCTTAATTGATAGATCTTGTTCATCTGGGCTTCAAGTTATTAAGAAAACCGTCAGATCTTCTCAAACATAATGGAACTTTACTTTACCTTTTGCACATAACAGGACCCACCTTAGACATGTGGCCGCATTTAGGCTTGATTGATATATCAACTGCATATTTTATTTAAGTCATTAAGTTGATCTTTAGATCAAAATTGAGTTGCATGACAAATATAAACGGTAAATGTTTTCAGGGAGGAAGACTTAGGAAATAGGGAAATATTAAAGTGAACCCAGTCTGACTTAGGAAACACGATTAAGGAAAGATGAAATGAAAGTTGGATCTGAAACATAAATCACCTTATACCTTGGTGATGCAATGCCTCTTTGGATGTGATCACAAGTTTTGATGCAATAGCTTGAACTCCATAAAAACTTAATAGAAAATAATGAAACCAAACCCTTGAATGATAGATGTTATAGTTTTCCATAATGCTTGATAAGGAAGAAGGATTGAAGACTTAGATGCTTGATTGAAGAAAAGACCTATGAACCTTATTTAAGATTGTGATGTGATAAAGTATAGGGGTCATCAAGTCTTGCAGTGAGATATGAGATTAAAGTGCACCCACATGTTAAAAAAGGATGAGATCCATTTGTTTTGGGATTTAATTATATTGATTATTCATCTCATTAAACTAGAGTTCTTTTTTTTCCTTATGATTCCTCTTTTTGGGTAATTAATTGTAAGCTGCAATTTTCTAGATGGGTCAAAGTTTCATGTTTTTCCTCATTTTTTTCTATCTATCATGCTTATAAATATCATTTTTAGGCTTTATATTTTTTTCAAAACTCCTTCCACCATCTAATTGTCACAACGAATTTAAGATATGTATTTAGTGATGAAGAAATAAACTATTCTAAATTGAAACTAGTCCAAGAACTCCATTATAGAGTTTAAGTACATTTAAAATCTTTCAAAACCTATTAAATTATTATTTATAAGGGATAAATCTTGAATTATTTCAATCATTGATATCTTGTTCTTAAAGCGATCTAAAAAAATATGATTAGACCCTTTAATCAACTCTAGAGTATAGAAAACGCAATCTAAGCTCTAATCTACTTCTAACACTAGCAACATTCTTGCATATCCTTTTATGGTCTCATGTCATACTTTCATTACCTAGAGTTAGTATTTTATGTTCTTCTAAGGTCATAATTGGTCTGCGATGATTTCTAAATTTATATTGGTAGAGAGAGTAGTGGTTATTGATGTGCATATGGTTCAATGACTTGAACAATCACATTATGTCAATCTTGTGATTGTAATGATAATCCTGTGTTATTGGTTATATATTTAAAGTAAATTAATGTGAGACCTCTCCCTTTTCTATTATATGAGTTGGAATTATTTTTATTATATGACTTGGAATGATTTTTATGAATGGTTTCAAGTGAGTTGTACATAAAAATTGTATAATTGATAAGCAGTGTTACAATTCAAATTTCCAAGGGTTGTGCCATTACTTAATTAAGAATGATGACATATTGTAATGAGGTATCTTATATATAGGAAAGTACATCAGCAACAACAACATCGTAGCTTAATTGAGAATGAAATGTCGATGCAGCCACTAGCCTTAAGTAATAATGAAATAGAAAATGGAGAGGGATTCATTCACTAGAAATTGTGCACTGATGATTCAAGAACCACTATATGCATCCCTTTTTATGCATTTACTTCTTCATTTCACTTGCAATTCAGTGACGAAGAAACCCTAGGGTCGATTCACAGCAGAAACCAGAGATCCTGCCAGAAAATAGCGATTTGATTACTCATTTTAGATGACCACAAAATTTAAGTTGTTTATATGTTTGTGTATGATTTTTTTTTATATCAAAAATGGGTCAAAGCCGAGATTATATTAATTTAAAAACTATAAATATTAAAGAAATCATGCGAAAGAGTTTACTAGTTCATAACCCGATCCCACCGAGGGGATTGTGAACCCAAAAAGAGCACCTAGGATCAACCAAGAGTTAATTTTGAAGATAAGAATTCAACAAAGAAGATTTTGAATAAACAGAAAAAATTCAAAAATAAAAAAAGCCCCAAAGGAATTAACTCGAGATATCACACATAGGGAGAAGTGGTGTCATTCTTTGTGGTTGCTCTAGAATTTGATTTGGAGCTTTTGCCCAAGGCTGGAAAATCACTCACATCCTCTAGATCTTCCACCATGGACCCCTTCTTCCTTGCCATTGTCTTCCTCCGAGTTGACCTCCATATCTTCCTCTTCCTCTTCATTATCTGGTGAATCAGAGCTCCCCAAGCCATCAAATTTTACATCATACTTGTATTGGTATACCCATGGGATGTTTTCATCTAAACTTTTTCCATGTGTGACATTTAGGCCCTCCTCAATGCCAAGAAATTTGGAAAGGAAATTTAGTCCTCTCCTCATCATGCTTAGTCTCAGCTGATGATCCTCCCATTCCCAACCCCAAAGAATGTGGAGGTGATGAGGAGGCCCTGCATATATTTTTCATCTAGGGCCTATTTCAAATCCAAGGAAGGGTTGTCCAGCAGTCATTGTCATGGCCAAATCCAAGGGAAATAGCATTGTGAGGTCTGAGTCAATGTTCATGATGACATTGTGGAGACCCATAATGAATTTTCTATAGAACAGTCGGTCACACATATCCTCCACTAGTATATTTGATGCCTGTGCAACCATAATTCTTGTGAGGAATCCCACACAAATATCTGAAAGAACCCTAAACTTTTGATTTGTACAAATAAAATTATAGCCTATAACTTTCCTCACCGAATGCACGACAAGGGGATGCTGAAAAATACAAACTTCCCTGATCTGGTTGGAAGAAATGGGAGTGTCAAAGGCAATTTGTTCATTGTCAGAGCCAAATTCAATTGGGGATTCCATCTTTCTTTCTCAAAAATCTACCACTCTTGAAGTCAAGAAATAAAAAGAGTCAAGAGAGAGCTAAAGAGAGAGTTGGAGAAGAAGTTCAATATTTTGTATGGTTTTCTTATTTTCCAGTTAATGAAAACTTGTAGGTTGTGTGTTTAATCATTTTGGTTTATCCTATGTGCAAGTATTGTAAGTTTTATTTTCATTTTGAGAGTTGTAAATTTATGACCCGTTCTGGGTTGTAAATCTACAATGGCTCCTCAAGATTCTTGAATCCATGGTGAGAATCATGTGTCTAGATGGAATTCGAGGGGAACCCCTTTATATAGTTTTCTTTTCTTTATTTCTTTAAGAAGAAGTGACAATCATGATCTTGGTGTTCTTACCCTAGGCAAGCTTGGAGATAGTGTGTTTAGGGAGGAAAATGAGAAGTATGTTATGAGTGCATTGGCTAAACGAGTTGGATTAGTCAGGATGATTTTATCCTCGTAGGTTCACCGAGTGTGGATGAAATAGTTTTTTTGTGGGAACTAGGTCTTAAGAAGAATGTGAAGTTCTTAGTGACTTACTTCAACTTAGGGTTTAGGAATACACTATGAGGTCAAAGAAAGAGACCTTAGAGAAGAGTTAGGCTGATTCTATAGAGAATCATCCTGTTCCACATCAACAATCTAGTGTTTTGGGAGTCCCCTTTGGCTACTTGACAAATTTGACACCTTTCCACAAACCTGTTCATATCTTACTTCATCTTTGGGCAGTAGTACTTATCTTCTACCAAGAATATTGTTTTGTCCTTCCCAAAATGCCCAACCATATCATTTCTATGAAATTCTCTGATAATACATTCCCACATTGAGCCTATAGAAATACGCAATTGTTATCCCTTGAATAAATAACCATCTTGTACAATATACTCACCTTGAATAGTGTCTGCGTGCCCAGCTACTAGATTCTTCAACTGATCAACAACTTCCCAAAAGTCACTATCAAATTCATACAAGCCTTTGACTACATCAAGGATAACTAATTATCTTTCCATGATGGTTAGAAGAACAAAAGGCTTTCTCAAGGCATCTGAAACTTGTTTTTGTATCCCTGATTTATACTTCAGAGAAAAAGTAAACCCTTGGAGGAAAGAGACCCATTTTGCATGTCTATTGTTCAATTTATTTTGTTCGTAGGTATTTTAGAGCAATATGGGTTGTAAAAATCACAAATTCTTTGTGTACTAGGTAATTCTTCCAATGTCTCAAAGCTTGCACAATTGCATGGAACTCTATATCATATGTGGAATATTTTATTCACACATCATTCAGTTTTTCATGAAAAAATGCCATGGGCCTATCTTATTGGCTGTGTACAACACCAATGCCCACATGTGAGGCATCATAGTCCATTTCAAGTAATTTATCAAAATATGGTAAGGCCGATATAGGAGCTTCAATGACCTTTTTCTTTAGATACGGGAAACTCTCTTCAACCTCTTTGGTCCATGAGAACTCCCAACCCTTACTACAGTCTGTCATAGGTGCTAAAATACAGCTAAAATTATGAATTAACTTTCTATAGAAAGTAGCCAAGCCATGAAAACTTCTCACCTCGGTGATACTACGTGGACTATGCCATTCAAGAATGACTCAAAATTTCTCTAGATCCATCTTGATAATATCTGCAAAAATGACAAATCTCAGAAAAACCATACTTTCTTGCATGAATGTACACTTCTTCAAATTAGTATAGAGCTCCTCTCTCTTAATATCCCCATTATAATACTCAAGTGTTGCATATGTTCTTCTCTTTCCTTAGTAAAAATCAATATATCATCAAAATAAACTACTACAAACTTGTCAATGTAGGGATGCAACAAAGTATTCACAAGTCTCATAAAAGTGCTAGGAACATTTGATAAACCAAAAGGCATAACCTTCCATTCATACAAAACATCCCTGATTTTGAAAGAATTTTTCCATTCATCCCCTTCTCGAATGCAAATCTCATAGTACCCACTTCACAGATCAATCTTAGTGAAATATGTTTCTCTAACAAGAGCATCCATCATATCATCTAAACGAGGGATAGGAAAATAATACCTAATGGTTATCCTATTGATTGCTTCACTATCTGTGCACATCCTCGATGTTCCATATTCCTTTGGGGTTAGCAATGCTAGTACAACACAGGGGTTCATGCTTTCCTACACTAAACCTTTACGTATGAGCTCAATTACCTATTTGTTCAGTTATGCATGATGTGTGGGACTCATTCTATAATCTGCTTGATTGGGAAGACTTGCTCCTAGAATAAGATCAATATGATGTTGGATATCTCATTTTGGGGGGAGCCCATCAGGTAGTTCCTCTGGAATGACATATGAATACTCTTCCAAAAATTTAGTTTCTTATGGCGATATTGTCAAGTCTTCCTCTTTCCCTCTTTGCACTATCAACACATAACAACACCCTATTACTTTCATCTCCTTGACAAGTTCCATTTCAGATAGCATATTCTCAGGTTTTATATCATCCCTAAGAGGTAACAAGATTACCTTAGATCCATCCTTCTAGAAGGTGTAAGTATTCTTTTCTCCATTATGAATAACATTTGTATCATACTACCAGGGCTTTCCTAAGAGGACATGGAATGCATCCATTGGAATCAAATCACACCATAACTCATCCTTTTAGACCTTTCCTATGGAAAATTTAACAAGGCACCTTTTATCTACCGTAACTTCATTTTCCCTTTTTGAACCATGCACTCCAATAGGGACGAGGGTAATTTTCACACTGGAGATCTAGTTTCTACACCATTTCTTTGGAAAACATGTTCTCACAACTGCCTCCATAAAAAATTTCTTGACATACCTTTCCACTAGAGGTACACCTTGTTTGGAATATGTTGGTTCTAAGCTATGAATCATCAGTGCCTTTCTCCTCTATATCCTCATTTTCTGGTATAATCATTGTCCTCCTCATCATGAGACTTTCTCTAATATCTAGAGATACTTCTTGTTCAGATCCTTCATTGTCAACCTGGGCTAGGTTCACTCTGGATGGTCCCCCTTGATTTCCTTCTTGCATGTTAAAACTGGAACACTCCGATCCCATGTGTCCTTTTCCACATCTGAAACAAGTGAATAGTCTTCTTTGGCCTTCCCATCCTCTTCCATTACCACAACCTCTACCACATTGAAACCCCCTTCCTCTCCTTTGATTCGATAGATTTTGAATGACTTCTTCTTGTTTCTCACTTCCTTGACTGGAACTCTAGCCTCCTCAAAATTGAGTTGATGTACCCTTTCCTCCTCCTCTATTCCTTTTATTGTACTTCCTATCTTTTTTCTTCAGCCTTTAGAGCCAACTTATAGGCATCCTCCAAATAGTTGATATGATCCATGCTTAGCTCATCCTAAATAGTAAATTTCAAACCATTCACATATCTTGCAGCCATATGTTCATTAATTTCTTGATTTTCTATATGGATGGACAACTTGTAAAATTCATCTGAATAATCTTGCATAGAAGACAAGTTCTGTGTTAAATTTTGAAACCTTTGAAAGAGTGTTTGAGCATAATCTACAGGTATGATGTTTCTCTCCACTTTTTCTCCATTTTTCTCCATGTCTTGATTTTATCCTTCCATTTCTTTGTTCATTCATTTTCGAGATGATCCCACCAGATCATCGCATGTCCCTTTAACTTGGTGCATACAAACTACATCTTCTTTTCTTTTTTCATAAACTTCCATTCAAAAACGAATCTCGTCTTGTTCAACCAATCTATCACCTTTTCTAGATTAAGACTATCTCCATAGTCTGAAACATCTACCTTCATCACTTCATTTTTTCCTCTAAGACTCAGAGCAACATCTCTTTGAAGCTCACTTCTTCTTCTTGTCCTTCTTCTCTTTCTTCATTTTCTTGGCTAACGTCTCCATCAATTTTGTTTTCCTTCTCTTTGTAATCCTTGGTTTTCCAACTAGTTCATGAGTTATGGTACTTTTATTTGAAAAATTATTAAATCTCTCTGCTTTTGGGTAAGACCTCTTCCTCTTCCTCTTTCTCTTCCTCTCTAAGCGATCTTCCTTCTTTGATACCAAATGATGTAGCCCAAAACCTTCAAGAACAACAAATTAGAAAATAGACAACAAAAAATTGTAGAACTCAAAATTCTTCATTAAAATTCACTTACTCTACCTTACAATGAAAGAAAACTCCTACTTATTACAATTCTGAAAATTACATATTTGGCTGTTGGGAAAAACAAATTTTTCCAATTTTTGTAATTTCCAAAACTGATTCTACGAATCCTCATTTTTCCCAAGAAAATCCCCCAACTAAGGTAAGATGAATTTCCAACTAATCCACGAGGTCATAGACATGATTTCAGATTTATTTTAAAAGACAACTTTCTAAAAACTGAAAAAAGCCAATTTCGGAGGCCAAGATTATATTTCTGAGTCCTAAAAAAAAAGATTGAGGATGGCCACTAAACAAACTGAGCTCATTAGCAATCCAAATAACTCCTCGTGCAACTGCTTGTAAAATTTCAGCCAAAACCCACATCTGAGTAAAAAGATATGACCCTCTGATGCTCCTACATCATTCTCCCTTACTTGAAAAGAACGCAGCTCCTGCAATTTCTGGTTCTCAAACTGCTTCCATTTAGGCTCATCTAGATTTTTCAAATCACCACTGGGGAGATCAAACTCATAAGCATTATCATTAATCTTCTTCAGAATCTTGCTGGGACTAATTTTCTTATATTTAAATTTTTGATAAGTCTCAATCGGAAACCTTTTCTAGCATAGAAAAACCATCACTAGATCACCGGCACTAAAAACCTGATACCTTCTAGTAGCAACAGTGGAAACTTTGTACCACTCATTTTTGTCCTATAACTTTTGTCTTACATTTTACTGCAACTAGTAGAGTTGTTTTGCAAAGGCTTCTCCATCATCACTGACTCTATCACCCAAGGGAAGTTGCACCAAATTGAGAACACCCTAAGGATTTTGATCATAAACAACTTGAAATGATGACTTACTAGTTGACCTGTTCACTGAGCTTTTATAATCAAATTATCCCTAGGGAAATTCCAAATCCCATTATTTGGGATTCCCTCCAACAATGCATCATAACAAATTACCCAAACTTTTATTGACAACTTATGTTTTCCCATCAGTTTATGGATGATAAGAACTACTAAACTCTAACGTTGTCCCCATATTCTTCCATAAGGTACTCCAAAAGTGACTCATGAACTTAGTATCCCAATCAAAGGTGATTATTTTTGGAACACAATGCAATCTAACTATTTCATAAAAGAATAACTCGGCCACCCTAGTGCCATCACTAGTTTTCTTACAAGTAATGAAATGAGATTTTTCAAGAATCTATTCACAACTACTAAGATAGACTCATTAGGTCAATGTGTATGTGGCAATCCCAATATAAAATCCATACTCAAGTTTGTCCATGGTCCTACTAGTACTTACAATGACATGTACAATCCAGTGTTCTGGCAGTGCCCTTTGGCTACTTGACAAATTCCACACCTTTCAACAAACCTCGTGATATTTTGCTTCATATTTTTTCCAATAGTACTTATCTTCTACCAAGGCTATTGTTTTATCATTCCTAAAATGCCCATTCATACAACTGATATTAAATTCTCTAATAATATATTCCCGCATTGAACCTACAAGAACGCACAACTATTTTCCCTTGAATAAATAAACATCTTGCATAAGATACTCACCTTGAATAGTATTTGTGTGCTCATGTATTGGATTCTTCAACTGATAAACAACTTCCCAAAAGTAACTATTAAATTCATACAAGCATTTGATTCTATTTCCCTGATTTATGGTTCAGAACAAAAGTAAACCCTTGGAGGATAGAGACCCATTTTGCATATCTATTGTTCAATTTATTTTATGTGTTCAGATATTTTAGAGTAATATAGTCTGAAAAATAGTACAAATTCTTTGGGTATCAGATAAAGCTTCCAATCTCTCAAAGCTTGCACAATTACATGGAACTTTGTATCATATGTGGAATATTTCATTCGCATATCATTCAGTTTTTCACAAAAAAAGGAAATGGGCTACCTTCTTCACTGAGTACACCACTAGTGCCCACATGTGAGGCATCATAGTTCACTTCAAACACTTTATCAAAATATGGTAAGGCCAATATAGGAGCTTCACTAACCTTCTTCTTTAGAGTACTAAAAACTCTCTTTAGCCTATTTGGTCCATGAAAACTCTCGACCCTTAGTGCAGTATGTCATAGGTGTTACAATGTTGCTGAAATTACAAATGAACTCAATATAGAAAGTAGCTAAGCCATGAAAAATTCTCACCTTAGTGATACTACGTGGACTACACCATTTAAGAATGGCTCAAACTTTATCTATATCCATCTTGATACCATCTACAAAAATGACAAATCCCAAAAAAACAAGGCTTCCTTGCATGAATGTACAATTCTTCAAATTAGCATAGAGTTTATCTCTTCTTAATACCCCCAATATTATCCTTAAGTGTTGCATATGGTCTTCCCTTCCCTTACTAAAAATCAGTATATCATCAAAATAATCTACTACAAACTTTCCAATGTAGGAACATAACACAGTATTCATGAGTCTCATAAAAGTGATAGGTGCATTTGATAAACCAAAAGGCATAACCTTCCATTCATACCAATTATCCCTTATTTTGAAAGCATTTTTCCATTCATCCCCTTCTTCGATGCAGATTTGGTGGTACTCACTTCACAAATAAATCTTAGTGAAATATGTTGCTCCAGAAAAAACATCCATCATATCATCCAAACAAGGGATAGGAAAAAGATACCTGATGGTTATCCTATTGATTGCTCAACTCTCTATGCACATCCTCCATGTTCCATCTTTCTTTGGGGTTAGCAATGTTGGTACAACACAAGGGCTCATGCTTTCCTATAGTAAACCTTTATATATGAGCTCAGTTACCTTTTTGTTCAGTTCTCCGTGCTATGTTGGACTCATTATGTAAGCTGCTAGATTGGGAAAACTTTCTCCTAGAATAAGATCAATATGATGTTGGATATCTCATTTTTGGGGGAGACCATCAGGTATTTTATCTGGAATGACATCTGAATACTCTTCCAACACCATAGCCTCTTCTAGTAGTATTGTCAAGTATTCCTCTTTCCCACTATGCACTACTAATGCATAACAACACCCTGTTACTTTAATCTCCTTGATAACTTCCTTTTTAGATAGCATACTTTCATCTTTTCTATCATTCGTGAGAGGTAACAACATTACCTTATATCCATCCTTCCAGAAGGTTTAATTATTATTTTCTCCATTATGAATAACCTTTCTATCATACTGCAAGGGCCGACCTAAGAGGACATGGCGCGCATCCATTAGAATCACATCACACCATAACTCATCTGTGTAGACCTTTCCTATGTAAAATTTAACAAGGCACCTCTTATCTAGCATAACTTCATTGCCCTTTTGAACCATGCAATCTGATAGGGACTAGGGTGATTTTCACACTAGAGATTTAGTTTCTCAACCATTGCTTTAGAAGCCATGTTCTCACAACTGCCTCCATCAACAATTACTTGACATAGCTTTCCACATGAGGTACACCTTTTTAGGAAATATTTTGGTTCTGAGCCATGAATCATCAGCGCCTTTCTCCTCTATATCCTATTTTTCTAGAATAATCATTGTCCTCCTCATCATGAGAATTTTTCTGATATCTAGAGACAAATCTTGTTCATATCCTTTATTGTCAACTTGGGCTAGGTTCACTCTGGATGGTCCTCCATGATTTTGATTTTGCATGTTAAATTTGGAACACTTAAAGGTCCTGTGTCCTTCTTCTCCACATCTAAAATAAGTGAATGGTCTTCTTTGACCTTCCCATCCTCTTCCATTACCATAGCCTCTTCCACATTGAAACCCCCTTCCTCTTTGTTGATTTGACAGATTCTAATGGGCTTCTTCTTGTTTCTCACTTCCTTGACTGGAACTCGAGCCTCCTCGAAATGGAGTTGATGTACCCTTTCATCCTCATCTATTCCTATGATTGTACTACCCATTTTTTCTTCAGCCTTTAGAGCCAACTGATAGGCATCCTCAATAAAGTTGATATGATGCATGCTTAGCTCATCGTGAGTAGTGAATTTCAAACCATTCACATATCTTGCAGCCATCTGTTCATTTATTTCTTGGTGTTCTATATAGATGGACAACTTGTAAAATTCATCTTTATAATCTTGCATATAAGACAAGTTTTGTTCTAAATTCTGAAACCCGCGGAAGAGTGTTTGAGCATAATCCACATGTAAGAATTTTTATCTCATCTTTTTCTCTATTTTTCTCCATGCCTTGATTTTATCCTTCCCTTTCTTTGTTCTTTCATTTTGGAGATGATCCCACTAGATCATCACATGTCCCTTTAACTTGGTGCATGCAAACTTCATCTTCTTTTCTTCTATCATAGACTTCAGTTCAAAAAAAATCCCATTCAACCAATCTATCACTTCCTCTAGCTTAAGACTACCTAGATAGTCTGAAACATCAACCTTGATCACTTCATTTTTTCCCTCTAAGACTCTGAGTAGCCTCCCTTTGAAACTCACTTCTTCTTCTTCTTTTCCTTCTTCTAAATCTTCATTTTCATGGCTCACCTCTTCATCAGATTCATCTCCTTCTCTTTGTAATTGTTGGTTTTCTAATCGGTTTGTAAGTTCTGCTACTTGTCTTTGCAAACTTATCATACCTCTCTACGTTTCAGTAAGACCTCTTCCTCTTCCTCTTCTTCTCCCAGCCATCATCCTTCTCTGATACCAAATGATGTAGCCCAAAACCTTCAAGAATAGAAAATCAAAAAACACACAGCACAAAATTGCAGAACTCAAAATTTTTCATTAAAATTTTCCAACTTATTCTACCTTACAATGAAAGAAAACTCCTACTTATTACAATTTCAAAAATTACCATATTTGGCATATTTTCAGGAAAAAAAGATTTTTCTGTTTTTGGTAATTTCCAAAACCCTTCCTACGAATCCCAATTTTTCCCCAAAAAAACCCCCCAAATAAAGCAAGATCAATTGCCAACTAATCGACGAAATCAAAGATATGCTTTCACATTTATTACAAAACACAACTTTCTAAAAACTGAAAAAACATAAAAAGTCAATTTCGGAGGCCAAGATGATATTTTTGACTCTTTAAAAAAAATCAAAATGGCCACCAAATGAGCTAAGCTCTTTATCATTTTTGAGTAACTCCTCACGCATATATATATGACTTAATCCTATTAGGCTATTTGTACGAATTGAGAAATGATAGTTAGTAGGAATCATAATAGAAAAGAGGAATGGTAAGAGGAACAGTAGGAACAATATAGACTGGACGTAAGTGTACGACACTTATATTCTCCCCTTAAAACATTAGTCCTACAAAGGTACCCCTAAAATAATTCAAGTGTCACATTGCCAAGGGGCTTGGAGATCATATTGGCAATCTATGAATTAATTGAGTAGTATTAGAGACATATGTGGTGTTGTGTCACCTATTCACAAATATAATGATATTTAGCCTATGTGTGCTTGGTGCACTCATGAAAAATTATATTCTTAATATAAGCTTCAACACCCCTTTATTGTTGAAAAAAAATGTTGGCTAGTCTTCTGAAATAAAATTATCACTTAGAATATGATGTAAGAAAATTTCCTTGCGCACAACCCCTCATTTGGAATAATATTCAACCTGAATAGATGAGAGATAGCTAAAAAATTTCTTCTTAGTTATGCACAAAATAAGACCATATCCAAGATGAAAATTATAAGCTTATGTTGATTTCCAATTAAATATGGACCTGGCATAGTCTGATTGAACATATCCCTATAGAAAGAACTGGCCATTCTTCTTATATTGGATACCATACTCAAGTGTATGTCAAACATATAGAAAACATCATTTTTTACAATCCAATGATATTTATTTGAAGCCTACATAAACCTGTATTGGTAGCTAATATAAAATCATAAATCTAGTTCAATATACATCAAGTTAATGAAACTCCTATAGCTAATGATAGAGAGTCACATCAACTTTAAGTAAATCCCCAAAATGATATATATAAATGCGTCTTTAGCATATTTTGCCAAAAGGGAAATACCATATTCGACAGAAACTCAAAAACCATTGTCATATCGCTATTCTATTTCCAATGTCCATCTCTGTTAATTTTTGTTTTTATTTCATATTCCAAACGCCTCAAATAATAGCCCTAATTTATTCCCAACATAAACAACAATATACCTTACCTAGATCAACTGTATTATTTATTCTCCATCATTACTATTATTTTCATTTACATTGTCGTTTCAATTCCAGACATGCCAACCTGAACAACCAAACACTGTCGCTAATATATTCACACCTAGACCCAAACAAGGGAATTATTATTATTTCATATGTTTAACCCACCTTATGTTGAGCATATCATCCTAACGTGAACATGTAAAGAATGCATCCTCGACATAAATGCCATATCAAAAATATCCACAAGACAAGGGAGGTTGGTCAACTAAGTCAAATGTCTAATGTACAAGTCGACCAAAAACCAAATGATTTTCATTAAATTCAAAGAAAGAAAATAAGGTTCGACCAAAAATTGTCGAACGGATTATACTACACAGGAGTCCACAATAAAGAAGAGTGTCGACCAACTGTTGAAACACCCCAATACATCACATGTCATAATACATTAAAGACATGAAATTTGACCAACTTGTCAAATTAACAAATGCAAAAGAGGGAAGGAGCCATCCTAAGTCAAGCTGGGAAACTTTAACTTCTCAAGGCGTCCTTATAAAGCCTCCCTGTCTACGCTCTCAGTCTTTTTAAGATCCCTGGTAAATTTGCAAATATCATTAAGAAAATTCAGAGAAATTTCCTATGGTTGGGTGTCGAGGAGAAAAATATATTAGCCTTAGTGGCTTGGGATAAGGTTTGCATTCCCAAAAAATGGGGAGGACTGGGATTACGCCCTATAAGAGCTACCAACTTGGCCCTGCTGACTAAACAAATTTGGAGAATTTTTGGTGTTAGAAGAGAATGGAATGATATTATTCATAAAAAAATACCTCTTCTCCTTCTCCCACATTTCCAAATTTTGGAATACCGAGCAGAAAGTGCAAGGATCTTTTATTTGGAACAATATTCAGAATGCAAAGGATGTGGCTTTTAAAGGGGCCAGGTGGTTTTTAGGTAATGGCAGAAAAATATGTTTCTAGGATGACTGCTAGATGAAAGATTATCCTTTAAACTCTGTTACTGCTTTTCAACCCTTCATTAATCAGTGTATTTAGAGACATGGAGCTATGGTCAGGAACTAGTGGAGGAATGGAATGGCTCGTGGATTGATTTGTCCATTTATGATGAGTTGTTAAAACCCTTAATGCTGGATCTTTCGATCTAGAGGGTTAAGAGCTCTAATGATGATAGGATCCTTTGGGGAATTCTTCCTTCTGGAATCTTTACGGTGGCTTCTTGCTTGGAGCAGTTATTAAAGCAACTGAACCCTCTCCCTTTTTGGGCTCAGTTTTGGGACAATTCTTTAATTCCTAAAATTAACATCTTTTTCTAGCTGGCTTTCCAGAACAAAATTCTTACCATTGATAACCTCCAAAAAAGGGGAATGGTGCTGACTAATAGATGCTTTCTATGTAAAAAAGCCGAGGAAACTATTTATCATCTTTCCATAGACTGCAGTTATGCTTGGGAGGTTTGGAATGAATTATTACAATGCTGGGAGATTAAGTGGGTCTTCCCCAATAAAATGGAAAACTTTCATATCCAATGGCGAAAAGCAATTTCCCCCATTGATCAACATCTGTGGAATTTCATTCCTCCTCATGTGATATGGCGATTATGGAGAGAACGCAATGATAGAGTCTTCAGAAACATTGAACTTCCTCCTAAAGTGGTTGCTGAGAAAATAAAGAGAAGTATAAAGGAAAACTTCAAGGCTTCTTCTGGAAGAATGCTGGATTATAATGCTGGTGATATGGGTTTGAGAACTATTATCCTTAAACACCATCTGAGGGAGAATGCCATCTGGCTTTCCCCTCCGCCTAGGTGGATAAAACTTAACTTCGATGGCACTACTAAGGGTAACCTGGGCCCAGCTGGCTGTGGTGGCCTCATCCATGATGACATGGCTAATTGCATGGCTATGGTGGCCCTTCCTATTGGGGTTCAAACCAATCACATGGCGGAGGCTATGGCCCTTCTTTAGATGCTAAAACTTGTCAAAAAACACATGGCACAGAAGGTGTGGATCAAGGGAGATTCACTTAATATCTTAAAATGTATTAGTGACAAGACAAAGCCATCATGGACAATCAAGGAAATCATCAAGGAGGCCAGAATCATAATTAATTCCTTTAATCAAGTTATTATTTCTCACACCTATAGGGAGGTGAATGGTACTGCTGACGAGTTGGCCAACTTTGTGGTTAATGCCAGGGACATCATGATTCGGCATGATTATTCAAATCTGATCATTGATATCAAAGCCAAGTTGGCCTACGATAGATCCTGAAGCATGAGGGTAGATTGGGCGCACCTTGAGAAACTATGATGATTAAACACATCTTAAAAATTTAGAGGGAAATGATGACAGAAAGTGGTGTCTTTCCCAAGAACACTAAGTATAGACACGAGCTAACCCTTGTTAATTTCAAAGTTTCTAGTTTTTAGAATTATTGTTTCCTCTCTGTGCTTCCTTTCTTTTCTGAGAACTGTGTGATCATGGGAGGAGGGTTTAACATCAAAGAGCTGAAGGACTGTGTAAAATGGAAAAAAATTCTGGAGGCCTGGGAAATCCTTGAGAAGGGTGGTCTTACTACTTATATGGAAAGATTGCATGGGGCTAAAGACAGTGCTACTAAATTATTTGTGGACTCATGGAAAAATGGGGAGGTGACCATAGCGGGAATTACTGTTAAAATCACAGAGGATTTCATAGCTGAGATCTCTGGGCTCAGCACAAAGGGAATTAAGTTCTTCCGGGATAGCAAGGTTTCTTGAAAGGCTATTCGGAATTTTCCAAAGAGTAAGGAGGAGAAAAAAGTCTTGTTAAAGAGTTTGGTGGTTGCTATGATGTGGATTTGTTCAAAGACATTTGGGGTTCTATTATGGTGGTGATCATGGAGTATGTTACACTGGATGGTAGGTTCAAAAGATCCCATTCTTACCACTTTGTTCTGCTCTGTCATTTTTGGCATAAAATTAGGGTCTCTCTGCCTTTCTTTATTTTACAATCTCTCCGCTCTAGCATAGTCCAGTATAAGAAGAAGGAGAAGAAACCCATTCTTCATGAAGAGTTGATCCTTTTAATTATAGAACACATCAAGAAGAGGGCTAGGGATAGCCCTACCCTTACCCCATCCAAGTCTGGGTCAGGCAAAAAATGAATTAGGGATGGAAATGAGAAAGGAAAGAGTTCTACAGGCAAAAAAATTAAGAAGGAGAAGGAGACTACCATGGATACGGATACCTCTGCTGATAGTGTGGAAGGTTATGACAATATGGCTAATTCTATAGAGGAAGATAGTTACTCTGCTTCCTTGGTTCAAACTTTGTTTCGGAGGAGAATGATATCACGGATGAGGAAATGATGGGTTCTATGGACAAAGAAAAAGTTTTGGATTTCAGTAAAAATAGAGAGGATAAGAAGGAGGATGAGGAAGGTCAGAAGGTGCCTATTCTGGTTGAGTATGATAGTTCTGAAGACCATGATGTTCTGATCTCGCCGAAGCTTGAAGTGGTTATGGTTTGTGATCAAGATACTCAAAAGGAAGCTACAGAGGTGGAGAACATTTCCCCTGTCAAGGAGTCGACCTCACCTGTGAAGGAAATAGATAATGTCCCTGGTAATTCTCAAAACATTCATTTTATCAAGACTGTGGACCTGCAGGAAAGAAATGTTCAATTGCTAAAGGATGACATGGATGATAAGATTGAGCCTCCTTTTGGGGTTCTCCAAATAGCCAAAGCTGCTTCTATCTACTCCTTTCGATTAATGAAATGGGTGTTACAAGAAATCAAGAACCTACACCTTAAGTATCGTGCCATTGATGCTAAGGTGGATACTCTGCAGAATCAGATGGAGTCTAGCCCTAACACCAAGGAGGACAAGATGACTAATAATGATGACAGTAATGTCCTGTAGTTACAAGCCAGAATTAACACCCTGGAGCATACCATGAAAAAATATATGCATGATTACAACAACTTTATGGGCTCTGCCATGGATTGTTTCCTGACCATTAAGGCTGAGCTGGATACTGGGTCGCTAGGTAACAAACCAGAGGATATTACTGACAACCTGGAAGATGAAGGTCCTAGAAAATGCACTAGATCTGCTCAAAAGAAGAAAATTCACGACAGAATCTAGGAACTCTCTGAGTTCAATGCAGTGATGAAGAAGATATCTGAAGCGAAGTAGGAAGCCGCTGAGGCTTGTAAGGAGCTGGTATAGCACTCTAGTTTCTGGTTTTGGTGGTTGGTCTTTTTTTGTGGTTTTTCTGGCTTCTAGTTTCCTTCCTATTTTTGTTGTTGTTAGCTTTCCTGCAGTTTGGCTTCTAGTTCTGTCTCTTTTTGGGGTGCTTCAATGTTTTATCTATGTTTCTAGCATGTAAGGGGTTTTGGGTCCCCATTTAAAACTTGTTTTTCCTGCAATCAAAAACAACTGCAAAAGAGGGACTTCGACCAAACTGTCAAAGTGCAAAAAAAAATAGGTCATAGCTCACAAAGAAGAAGAGCTTTACAAGAGTCATCAACGGACTGCCATAAGAGTGTAATATAAATACAATAGACCAATGGTCGATACAAAGATACAACATGATATACATGATGCCCTTCCTGACAGGAGCTCCAGAGATCTGTTACACACAAAATATGAGGGCGAGAATATTTTAGGAGTGTGTTTCCACCCTACCACAAAGCAGTTATGCTTCCCCGAAATCTTTCCTAACATGAAAGATACCCAGCCCAGCTCGAGGTAGTCTAAACAAGCAAAACTGAGAGGAGTAATAGAATTGGTGCACATAAAATTATGAAATTAAATTTCTTAAATGATATAATGAATTTTAAACATTCCAATGCCTTAGAATAGATCATCTTTCTCAGAGTAGTTTAGTCATTTTCCAGTTCTCATTTCCATGTCATATAGAACAACAAGATATTATTCCAAAACCATAACCATGCAATCAGTGTTACAATAGACAATTACTAAAACTCATGAAGCATCATACTCTTTGTCTTTGAATTAAACATATAAGTATCAAGGAATCTAAAACAAATCCACAAGGATACTCATACAGAAGTTATCATATTCCTAACAAAAGCTATCATGTTGCCCAAGAATAGTTATACAATAGAAATGCCACTCTTCTAACATCAGTACAGAACACCTCAAATTCTCGATTCCAATTCATATAGAAAATCAAAGATAACGAGCAAGATATTCAACTATGCATTTAGTGTTTAGACTAGGGATTATCGACTCACAATACTTTGTAAAAGCCTATGTGCTTTAAAAAAATTAGGAGTAACAAAGATTCATAACATTTCCTAAATAGGAACATTTATTTCTTGAGTGGAACAAATAAATCGTCGGAGAGTTCATAAATGTGTGACAGTCAGTTGTAAGATCAATCAAATTCTGTAAGCAAACTAAAGATGATCTTTGCATAAATAATTGATATAATAAAATGTGTATGCAAGAATTTCAATCAGTAATCAGTTCAACACTTCCTTGTAGGAGATAAAAGAAAATACATAACAGGAACACCCACTTGCTTTTCTTTACATCACGCAAAATAACACCAGATTTCCATTACTTCCTTGATTCCATCCATTTAACTAGTTTTTATATTGTATCGTATGTTAAAAAAAATCCTTCAGCAATCACTAGTGCAATACAGGGAAATAAAATTGGAATAAGACTTTAAGTGGGAATTTAATCCAAACTGTTTATCACTTCAATTCAGACCAAGGGTATTGAGGCATAGTTTTCTATATTAAGGTCCATCATTCAATAAGAAGAAAGCCACTATGTAAATATAAACAATAAAAACCTGATAAACAAAAGGTTTAAGATTGGCATCATAAAAGAATGGTTGAACATCGCCCAGCTTAAATGTTTTTGAACAAGTCATTTAAAAACAAACATAAGACAACACCCATCTTTACTGCATTATGGCATGAGAATAGATCATGAAGCAATTTCTTGCACAAAGGAAGGATAAGAGACATTTAATGGTAACAAAATTCAAGAGCTACCACAGCTGGTCCATCCCAGTTATCACGAAAACAAGGGAATTATAAGATGCCAAGTACAAAGGAAACAAAACCAACTCACACAATACATAGAGTCCACAACACAACTAAAGGAAAAAGAAACACAGGGAAGAGTCAACCATTTAGAGAAAATGAGTTGCAGCTCATTTGCAAAAAATTTAGTTCCACAAAATACAGTCACTAAAAACATAATACAGCCACTACTGAGCACCCAGACATAGACCAAGTAAAATTGCAATAGAAAGGAGCACCTTGGAATTATAAGCGGCTGGCATGGTATATGAAGGCCCAAATATGCTAGAAGAAAAACAAACACATCATAGCAGGGAAAACTTGGTGATGTAAAGTGGGCACCAAACTTTTTACATGAAAAGGGCATAACTCCTTTCGCAAATTCAACCCCAACAAAAATAAGAGAAAACATTCCCAGCTACCAAGAGTAAGGAGAATTAGTGGCTAGCACATGGGAGTAGGGAGAAAATGACGCTCAGAAGACATTTGGTTTAAGGCATTCTCTGATAAAAAGGGGCGTAGGAAGAAATGCAGAGAACTAAAAGTCTAATTGCATACGCAACACATGCTAATAGCCTCCGAAGAGACCACAACAACAACATTAAGGACTCAAAACATTGAAATGCAAAGCATGACATTTACTCATAATAGAACGGTTCAATTGGAGAAGGGCCAGCACAACATGGTTATAACAGACCCAGCTCACTCAGCTGCGAGACAAGGTGAGGAGATGGGAGAAAGACACCCTCAAGAAGACTATAGCATAGACACTTACTACCCCCAAGAAACTTACACAATCAAATCTAGGAAATATCTTTTAAGTTTAAAGTCTGATACAAAAGTTTATAATTTAACAAACATTCACTCAGTACATTTCCTTTTTAACAGAAGAGATGAATTAGTTTAGAAAAGGACCTAGTTTGTACAGAGGTCTCTCAAAATGCTATCACGTTGCACAGAGATGTTCACAACCACTTTCTCTTTCCCCAGCACACTCCTCCCTCAGTCCTCTTTTCCTTCTCCCAAAATTTAATAGAAAGGTGTATCACCAATCCCATTAGATAGGGCGTCTTCAATGGTCGAGGCCACCGAGCTTTGAAAGAGAGCAGCAACCAGAGTCAACCAATTTTCCCCCATGCAAGATAATCTTCTGCCAATATATATATATATATATATATATATATCCCTCCTGGATGCCAGGATGAGAACTTAGAAATTTGGTATACCCAAACATGCAGCCTCCAGTGCCTCCACTCTGTCCCGCTTGAAGAACCAACTTCCCCCGCCCAAAATAGAAAAACAATTTTTCTCCTATAACCGTTCCATTTGTATCGGGAAAACTAAGATATGTGAATGATTTTAACTTTCTTTAACTAAATTTAAAATCCAATTTTTTTTCATCAATAATTAAATAATCATTTTTTTGGGTTATGAAATCCTTCTCCCCTTAGATAATGCATCATCCCGATGCATTAAAAGGAACATATCATATGAGAAACAATATAACATGAGAAACAATTTGTTAAATGCAATCTATCTTTCTTTTTTTTTTACAACATTCTGGATAGTGTAAGAATGCAAAAATCATTGAGAATTATTTGTCCTAATAGCAATATCATGACTTTTAATTGTTGTGGAATTTATGCTCTACTTTTTAATTCTCCATGCATTCAAAATTTCAATTTATAAAATTTTATTAAAGGAGTAACACACATAATCATCAAATCATTTTGGTAAAGATAGTGTATGCACACATTTAAAGAAACCACCAAATAAAACTTGGTTACCAAGCATCACAGAAACATTCTAGCGAGTGTGTGAATTCTATTACTACTATCTAGTTTTTCAGGGCTAGGCTACCTCTCTCCGACAATATTCCCCTTTCTTATGATATTTCATTCCATTTGTTATATTCATAGGAACAACACCAAAGCATCATTTCATGTCATTATCATAATCAAATCAAACTCTAACATGCCCTTATCTCAACGCTTTTATAAATGAACCTGCATAATACCTTAAAATCACAACAAAGCACACACATAAATGTGCTTTCTTTACCATGCCTTGGCATCCCATTGAATTGACCACACTATTGGATAATTCATATTAATTTCCTGTCATATTAATTTTCTGTTATACTCATATGTTTACAATCACAATACTTTTAGCTCATTCTCAATGTCAATACCTCAAAAGGAGAAAATATTTTAAATTTCAATATCAAGTGACAACATAATCATATAGAGATTATAATTTCTTAACTCAACTTAGATTTAGATCATAACTTGATCTTAAATAACTAAAATAAATCATATACATACCATCTAGAACATGTGGTACACACTAAGTGATAAAATCAGCTATGCATGCTCACAAATCACCTGTAAGATTAGTGGATCCAGTTTTCCATTTATGTGACCTAGACCCTCATGCCCATCTCATCACCATAGTACTTAATAGAGAAATTTTAACTCAATACATCATAACAAATATGTTTCCATCTCTAAGACAGTGTGAGTCAAATAACTGTTACATCTTAACATAAATAAGCATTCATAATTTCAACTATATAGCTGTGCTTAATCCAGGCATAAGTATTTCAACACATCATGATAATTCATCATTACATAAAATCAAATACATCAAGTATGTCATACATAAAGAGTATACATCAAAATAAAGACCATTAAGGTCAATCATGAAACAAAATCTCCCTCTATAAAGCCATGTCTCATAAGGCCTTGGACAAATGTCCCTCTATAGATTCATGTCTCATAAGCCCTCGAACAATTGTCCCTGTATAGATTCTTGTCTCATAAAACCTCGGATAAATGTCCCTCTAAAATTCCCTGTCTCATAAGACCTTTGACAAATGTCCCTCTAAAAATCCATGTCTCATAAGACCTTTGACGACTGTCCATCAACTATCTCAAGATGGGAGTGTGGCTCAGGCAATTTTTTGCCCAACCATAAAGCCTTACACTTCCTTGGGATTCTACCTCCTTGCAAAATTCCCAACCCTGTAGCCTATACAAATACAAAAGGTAGGGGGTATCTGGTGCAACCGTAAAAATAACTACAAAGCACATATGCCTAATGTAGAACATAATCACGGATGTGGCAGGGACATGAAACATAGGAAAGATATTTAAGAAAACATATGCAAACAACTTTGGCCAAAGTATTTTAATACTAAATTTCTACTGGCAAGTAGAGTGAAAAAGGAAACATCACTTCTACCCTTCCCTGTTTTATCCACATTCAACACCCCTCACCGGAAGGTAACCTTTCTAATGCAACTCATGCATATCATATAATTTATTTTCATACAATAATGTATTAAACAGATACATGGAAAGCACACAACAAGTCAACTAGTCAAAGGATCATACCTTTCTTCATGAAAAATCTCATTCATCATAGGCAAACACATAATTTGAGCCATTTGGCCAAGTAAAACATAATACATAGGAAGGAGTTGTTGGTCATTCTCCCAAGAACACCAATAGTGTATTAACACAAAATAATTCTAGTCCATTTTCATCAAGAGATGCCAACCTACTTGTCGAACATCAAGTACATCAAAATAATACATCAAGTTCAAATACCTCAAATATAATTTCATGCAATTACTCATGCATAATTACTCGTGTGCTGGTAATACTATACTAGGGTCATAAAATGTACCCTTCTCATGGAATCCTTCATTTCAAGAATATCCATGCACTACTCCTCATAGTATCAAAAAAATCACATCAAGCATATTCATCAATTTTCATTATTTCATGCATATTTAATATTCATAACCATGTGCATGCTAAACATTTCTTAACATTTGATTGCAAGGATAAGAATGGTTGTTCTTCGCAATCTACTCCCTTATACATTCTATCAATGTTCTACATTGAACATGATAGAGAACATCACTTCACATCACAAGACTAGCAACATAAATACACATCCTAGCCACCTCAAGGTCATAAGAAATCTCAAATCCAAAGTTCACTAATTTCAACTCAAAATCACAAAGATGAGAAAAATCAAAAGAAATAAATGTGAAAAAGAACCATATTTGATAAATACACAAAATTTGGTGGCTAGATAGTAACAAGGAAACATAAAAATTTCAAGCTAGCCCTTCATTACTTCCAAGTTCATAAAGGTTGAAAATAACATAACCAATTGAAAAATCAAACCATGTATACAGAGTGACTAACACTAGTCACAAGGAGGGAGTAGAAGCTACATGACACCTTGCGTCCAATGTGCGCTTAAGAACATGACCAATCATTCGAAAAACATGTCTCAAATATTACATTACTATATAGCAATACACGCCATTGGTTTATGAAACATAACAGTGATAATTCTCTTACTTTCTTTTTTTAATATCTTTGCAACATGCAATTACATTTGCAAAATTTCATGGTTTTTCTATACATGACATGTTAGGTTCTTTTCCCAAGAATCTCCTGAAGATCTAGTTCTATAATATTTTTCTCAAATGACCTATCTCGTCATTTAATTTTCTTTCCCTTGCATCACACATGCATCTGTATCATTGTACAATATCATACATACATATATATATTATTTTCATTCATCCCAGCCTCAATCTTTGGCATGTATATTCATATCCTTAGTGTAAAAGTTGATCATCAATTAACTACACCAATAAATTATTGATATTTATTGCCTTTCTTGCTTCACACATGCATAGAAATAGACATTTAACCTTAAGTGTGTCACTCACACCATAGTTCCAATTTGAGCAACAAGATAACACCAATCAAAAGTACATCATTTTCAAGCACTTTAGAAATATTTCTATATTTATAGTTTAGGGAGAAAGCAAGGACAACCAAGAAGCCTCTCACACACACAAGAGGTAATGTCTTGAAAGTGATTGTTTTCACTTGTATATAACTCAACACAAGAGTCATTTCCTTTTTGTTAGGAGAAACCATAACTAGGAGTCTTAATGATCAACACACATGACTATCACTTATGTGCATAGTCTAAGCATTAGTTGACTTACACAGATTGTGCGACTAAGGGTCACACCTAAGCATAGCGAACTCAAGGCCGTAGAGTGGAACCTAGAGCTCTGATACCATATGTAAAGACTGCATCCTCGACATAAATGCCACATCAACAATATCCACAAGACAAGGGAGGTCGGTCAACTTAGTCAAACGTCGAATGTACAAGTCGACAAAAAACCAAATGATTTTTGTTAAATTCAAAGAAAGAAACTAAGGTTCGACCAAAAACTGTCAAACAGATTATACGACATAGGAGTCCATAATAAAGAAGAGTGTCGACCAATTGTCGAAACACCCCAATACATCACATGTCATAATACATTAAAGACATAAAAAAATTTGACCAACTTGTCGGATTAACAAATGCAAAAGAGGAACTTTGACCAAACTGTCGAAGTGCAAAAAAACATATGTTATAGCTCACAAAGAAGAAGAGCTTTACAAGAGTCATCGACGGACTACCATAAGAGTGCAATATAAATACAATATACCAATGGTCGATACAAAGATCCAACGTGCTTTACATGATGCCCTTCCTGACAGGAGCTCCAGAGAACTGTTACACACAAAACATGAGGGCGAGAATATTGTAGGAGTACATTTCCACACTACCACGAAGCAGTTATGCTTCCCCAAAATCTTTCCTGATATGAAAGATACCCAGCCCAGCTCAAAGTAGTCTAACCAAGCAAAATTGAGAGGAGTAATGGAATTGGTGCACATAAACTTATGAACTTAAATTGCTTAAATGATATAATGAATTTTAAGCATTCCAATGCCTTAGAATACATCATCTTTCTCAGAGTAGTATAATCATTTGCCAGTTCTCATTTCCATCTCATATAGAACAACAAGAGATTATTCCAAAAACATAACCATGCAATCAGTGTTACAATAGAGAGTTACTTAACAGAGTTACTGAAACTCATGAAGCATCATACTCTTTGTCTTTGAATTACACATATAAGTATATCAAGGAATCCAAAACAAATCCACATGGATACTCATAGTCATACAAAAGTTATCATATTCCTAACAAAAGCTATCATGTTGCCCAAGAATAGTTATACAATAGAAACGCCTTCTAACATCAGTACAGAACACCTCAAATTCTCAATTCCAACTCATATAGAAAATCAAAGATAACTCAAGACATTCAACTATGCATTTAGTGTTTAGAGTAGGGATTAAAGACTCACAATACTTTGCAAAAGCCTATGTGCTTTAAAAACATCAGAAAGAGTAACAAAGATTCATAACATTTCCTAAATAGGAACATTTATTTCTTGACTAGAACAAATAAATCGTCAGAGAGTTCATAAATGTGTGATAGTCAATTGTAAGATCAATCAAATTCTGTAAGTAAACTAAAGACGATCTTTGCATAAAGAATTGATATAATAAAATATGTAAGCAAGAATTTCATTCATAATTTGTTCAGCACTTCCTTGTAGGAGATAAAAGAAAATACATAATAGGAACACCCACTTGCTTTTCTTTACATCACGCAAAATAACACCAGATTGCCATCAGCAGGGAAATAAAATTGGAATGAAACTTTAAGTGGGAATTTAATCCAAACTGTTTATCACTTTAATTCGGACCGAGGGTATTGAGGCATAGTTCGCTACATTAAGGTCCATCATTCAATCAAGAAAGCCACTCCGTAAATATAAACAATACAAACCTGCTAAACACAAGGTTTAAGATTGACATCATAAAAGAACGGTTGAACATCGCCCAGCTTAAATGTTTTTGAAACAAGTCATTTAAAAAAAAAACATAAGACAACACCCATCTATACTGGTTATGGCACGAGAATAGATCATGAAGCAATGTCTTGCGCAAAGGAAGGATAAGAGACATTTAATGGTAACAGAATTCAAGAGCTACCACAGCTGGTCCATCCCATTCATCACGAAAACAGGGGGATTATAAGATGCCAAGTACAAAGGAAACAAAACCAACTAACACGATACATGGAGTCCACAACACAGCTAAAGGAAAAAGAAACGCAGGGAAGAGTCGACCAATCAGAGAAAAAGAGTTGCAGCTCATTTGCAAAAATTTTAGTTCCACAAAAGACAGTCACTATAAACATAACACAGCCACCGCTGAGCACCCAGACATAGACCAAGTAAAATCGTAATAGAAAGGAGCACCTTGGAATTGCCAGCAGCTGGCATGGTATACGCAGGCCCAAATATACTAGAAGAAAAACAAACGGGTCATAGCAGGGAAAACTTGGTGATGTAAAGTGGGCGCCAAACTTCTTACATGAAAAGGCATAATTCCTTTGGCAAAGTCAACCCCAACAAAAACAAGAGAAAACGTTCCCAGCTGCCACGAGGAAGGGGAAGTAGCGGCTAGCGCATGGGAGTAAGGAGATAATGCCGCTCAGAAGACATTTGTTTTAAGGCACTCTCTGTTAAAAAGGGGCGTAGGAAGCAATGCAGAGAACTAAAAGTCTAATTGCATACACAACACAAGCTAACAGCCTCCAAAGAGACCGCAGCAACATTAAGGACTCAAAACATTGAAACGCAAACCATGACATTTACTCATAATAGAACGGTTCGATTGGAGAAGGGCCAGCACAGCATGGTTATTACGGACCCAGCTCAGTCAGCTGCGAGACAAGGTGAGGAGATGGGAGAAAGACACCCCCAAGAAGAACGTAGCATAGACACTTACTATCCCCAAGAAACTTGCGCAGTCAGATCTAGGCAATATCTTTTAAGTTTAAAGTCTGATACAAAAGTTTATAATTTAACAAACATTCACTCAGTACATTTCCTTTTTAACAGCAGAGATGAATCAGTTTAGAAAAGGACCTAGTTTGTACAGAGGTCTCTCAAAATGCTATCACGTTGCCCAGAGATGTTCACAACCACTTTCTCTTTCCCCAGCACACTCCTCCCTCAGTCCTCTCTTCCTTCTCCCAAAATTTAACAGAAAGGTGTATCGCCAATCCCATTAGATAGGACGTCTTCAATGGTTGAGGCCACCGAGCTTGGAAAGACAGCGTGGACCAGAGCAAAAAAATAAATAAATAAATATCCCTCCTGAATACCAGGATGGGAACTTAGAAATCCGGTATCCCCAAACATGCAGCCCCCCAGTGCCTCCACTCTTTTCCGCTTGAAGAACAAACTTCCCCCGCCCAAAATAGAAAAACAGTTTTTCTCCCATAACCGTTCCATTTGTATCGGGAAAGCTAAGATATGTGAATGATTTTAACTTTCTATAACTCAATTTAAAATCCAATTCTTTTTTCATCTATAATTAAATAATCCTGTTTTTGGGTTATGACAGAACACCAACATATCTTATCTTAAACATAACGTCCCATTCCACTTATATAAGCACAACATACACACATTCAATCAGTCACCAA
>MU223175.1:807449-838260 GCA_018584345.1 Thuja plicata | reverse complement strand
TCTAGGAGCCCTACACTATATCACGCCTCTTCTATATTTGGAAACTAATACATACTACTTGCCTCTAATCGGCTTATTATATCTGCGAATACATAATCCTTCTTCACAGATAAATATCTGCCATTTTGAATGCAAATATCACGGTGAGGGACAGTTTGGGGTACAAGTGCCTGCCAAATTATTGCATTGTATACCCGTGGTAAAACAACAAACAGAGCCAGGCGAACAGGTAATTGTGTCAATACAATCGCAGTCTGCTTAAACTATTCTCATGCCTTCAAATATCACCACCAACATCAATACTATTAAAAACATCTTTGCAAACTGCAATACTCCTGATTTCTTTGCACCCATTTTTGTTTGGCGATTGAACGATTGTGTATGCTGTGCTTAAATAAGTGGATTGGGACGTTATGTTCAAGAGAAGGTGGGTAAAACCTATGAATTAATAATCTCCTCTTGTTTGGGTATGCTTCGAATAAATTCGCGGGAGTGTTTGGTTGTTCAAGTTGGCAGGTCCGGTTTTGTTTTAGGTGTTTGGAAGAGGAATCTGATACGGCAATGCAAATCAAAATAATGATATGTTGAATTTCTTATGAGGGGTTGGAATAGCTGGTGTCGCCCGTTAACTAAGACCATTTGGTAGATGACGGTAATTGTAGATTTAAGTTTTTAAATCTGTTTCTCCCGCTCAGCCGCTCAAACTTACTGTCAAGGTTTGACTGCATCTCAATTGATCATCGTGTGCATTGTGTTATCTCAAGGACACCCTAAAACTTCCTTTATTAAGATGCCAATTATACCTGTTGTAGTTGTGTTGATATGTTTCCTTGGTGCCTGCATATAGGAGAATTATACCTGTTGTAGTTGTGTTCATATGTTTATAGGAGAATTTATACTGATGTTTCTTTGTATTTGAGTGTCAAATGGTAAGGAGATTGATAAATGATAGGCTAATACCAATTTTGGTCTAAAATGAGCATTCTGCAATTCTACTTCTGAACCTGGAATTGGAATTAACTCATGGAATTGGAATTGAGAATTCAATTTTGAGAAGGGAAACCAATGCCCGTTTTCCAATTCCAGATTAATTCCAGCAAACAAACAGGCCTTAAAAGAATTAAAATGGAGAAGATCTATTCAACCTTGGATAGACTGGCTTAGGAGATGAAGGTAACTTAGGTATTGTCTAGATTCAAGACATTGACTTAGTGATGAGGAAAATAAGATAAAAGTATGATTTCTCAAAAATTTGGTAGTTTCTTTTTGTTTGGTAGTTTCTGTTTGTTTGTTAGATGCACTCTTAGATCAAACATTACATTTGTTAAGAACCTTTATTACTTGTTGATTGTTATATTGCAACAAAAGTTACTTCCAAGATTGTTGAAAGAGAAATTGTTGCTAGATCTATACAAACTATTTCTATCATTTAAACTAGCAAAATGTTCTCGTGGATGCTATTGGGTGACACTAAATGAAGTGATTTAAAAAATAGCCTCACAATATAATAATGTGAATTGTATGAAGCCTACATTAATAATAATGAAGGAACAAGGTTCTATTTTCAAATTCTAGATTTAAAAAAGATTATTTTTCTGGGTTTTGAATATTTTGCAATCTAGACCATGATGTTGGCTTCTTAATATTAGATGCATATACTACATATACACCATTGTGATGTTTTTAAAAGAATTTTTTTAATCAAAAGTGAACTAGCCACTACACATATTATTATATATAAAGTTGATTCGAAGGTTCATCTAGGAAAGAATACATCAAGATAACCCAGCATCGGAGTAATTTTTAGTGGCAAATATTTGCCTTTTGGCGAATTCTGGGAAATATGTATTGCGGAATTGGCGAATCGCACATGTTATGCAATGACCCAAATCGCCCAATCTTGACACGAAAATGGTTAAATATTAATTGGAATCACCAATAAGATTTTTCGTTTAACGAGGTTGACCAATATATTCGCCTTTAACAAATCTGACGTGGTTTTTTTAACGGTCTCTTATTCGCCTTTAATAAATCTGACATGGTTTTTTAAGGGTCTCTTATTCACCCAGGGTATTAATTATGAATTGCATATAAAATTTAAAATAGCCAAATGGTTTATATTGTTATCTTAACCATGACCTATTTTGTCACCCGTTAAATAATAGGTTTATAGACCACGACCTATTTCGCCAACCGTTAATTCATTGTTATATAGACCACGACCTTATTTCACCAGCCGTTAATTAATTATTATATTTCCCACAACCTTATTTCACCAACCGTAAATTAATTTCTATTTTGCCCACCACCTTATTTCGCCAACCCTTAATTAGTTGTTGTATCACCGACGACCTTATTTCACCATCCGTTTGTTAATACTACATTCAGGTCGGCCCATATTTGCCAAAAGCCCAAGAATTAAAAAAATGGAAATTTGAATCATGGATTGATATAAATTAATATGAGATTTGTTAGTTTTTAAGTAAATAGACGATTCAGCATTACAGAGAATAAGAATTCAGAGGAGGTTGGACCAAGGTAAGCAATTATTTGTTCACATTTCATAGTAAAATTATTGCTATTAATGTCCTAGTGACTAGTGAGAGGTCAAGCTGTCGGATAAGGGTGACTATCCTGAGTATCGTTAGGCTGCTGAAGGGATTGAGATGTCAGAGGAGGTTGAACTTGAGACTCAGAATTCTCACTGTGCTTAGGGTAGTGAAGGGATTGGAGAGCTAGACAAGGGTAAGACTCTTGATCGTCAGGGCAGTGAAGGGAAAGCTAAGACTTCTCAGGGAATAGTAGGGTCTGGGAGGCCATCAAAGTGCCCAAAACTTAAAGATACTACCATAAAGGCTTTCTTTGGACTTGGCAATGTTTCTGCTCCATCAACTTCTACAATTCCAAGTATAAGAGCCATTCACAGTAGCTCACCAGTAACACTACCACAATTTCCACAAGCTGGGACTGTCATTGAGTTAACTGAAAATCAAAATGCTTCAAATGAGGATAACAATGGTGGCATGATAGGAGATGTTATAAGGGATACGCAGAACCAGTTGGATGAAAATGCTAGCAATGAAGATAATAATATTAATGATGTTGGTAGGAAGAAAAGAAAAAGGGAAGTAAAAATGGGGTGGCAGTGGGAAATGACAAGAAATTTTAAGGTTGATTGGGTACCAAAGTACTGGTTCATTGAACCAGTCCTAAATAATGATGAATAACCAACAGAATGCAGGTGTAAGATTTGTACCTAGAAAAATAAAATAGAGAAGAAGTTGTAGCTAAACCTTGACACTATAGAAAAGCATATTGGTAAGGTTTATGAAAAATAGATCATAGACGGACAAGAAATATCAGTAGTGAGATGGAAATCAAAGAAAGAATGTCTTCATGTTAAGTATGCCATAGAATATTAAGAGCATAACAAGAGAATGGCAGCAATTGGTAGTAGTGAAAATCCAATCAAGGCTGGGTTTAAACATGCAGCCAATGAAGCAAACCTGGGAAAGACTATTCAGATGAGTTTTGTTTTCATATTATGTCCAGAGGGCGTCCTGTGAGAGACTTCTCAGAATATGGTAATTTATTATCCTTTTTGAGAGTTCCTCACTATCCTATGTTACATTAGTCAACAAACATTGGATGGGAAATGGAAAACTATCTTTCTAAGGTGGAAAATCAAAATTTACAGGAGAAAGTAAAATGGTCCAGATTCATTTTGTTATCCATAGATGAAGTTACTGTAGTAGATAACACTGCTTGGGTTTGTATGCGTGTGTATACAGTAAAAGAACATGTCCGCCAAGCTCATCTACTATGTGTTTGTTAAATGAGGGGCAATTCAACAGTAGAAAACTTATATTTTGAAGTTAAGAATGCTTTAAATGAAGTTGCTGGTATGGATGAATTGACAATTGGCAAGAAGTTAGTGTGTGTTGGAGCTGATGGAGCTGCAGTAATGCAAGGCCAAAGGAATGGTCTTTGTGCAAGATTACAAAATAGTATTGCACCTTACATGCTTGGCATACATTGCATGGCCCATCGAATGAATTTAGCATATAAAATTGTAAGCGATTTTGCTACAGTGTCAAAAGTTGAAGATCTAGTTCGCGAGCTATACTCTTACTTCTGCAGAAGTCCTAAACGTTTTGCAGAATTTAAGATTTTTTCAAAGGGATTAACACCAGGAAACAAGCTTCTCAAGGATGTTGAGACAAGATGGATCTCTTTGCATGGACCAATAGAAAGAGTTCTAATAGAATATCAATCCTTGATCGAACTAATATATGAGCAATGCCTCACAGTAGGAAAAGCTCTTGATTTGTTACATACGTTAAGTGATATAGAGACTCTGTTAAATTTAGTCAGTATTCTCCCCATGCTAGATTTAATGAAAAAACTTGTTAAGAAAGCCCAAGACAAAACTATGTATATCAATGAGTATAGCAGTTATGGTGACGGTCTTCTTAACATCTCTACTATCATATAACCCTCTATCAACTTTGCTACATGTAAATTAGAGGCCTTTGGAACCCTTATGAAGTTACGATGACGGTCTTCTTAACATCTCCACTATCATATAACCCTGTCTCAACTTGGCTAGATGTAAATCAGAGGCCTTTGGAACCCTTACAAAGTTATGCTGATGGTCTTCTTAACATCTTCGCTATCATCTAACCCTGTCTCAACTTCACTACATGTAAATTAGAGGCCTTTGGAACCCTTACGAAGTTACGGTGATGGTCTTCTTAACATCTCCGCTATCATCTAAGCCTGTCTCAACTTTTCTACATGTAAATTAGAGGCCTTTGGAACCCTTACGAAGTTACCATGACGGTCTTCTTAACATCTCCGCTATCATCTAACCCTATCTCAACTTCTCTACATGTAAATTAGAGGCCTTTGGAACCCTTACAAAGTTACGATGACGGTCTTCTTAACATCTCTGGTATCATCTAACCCTGTCTCAACTTCACTACATGTAAATTAGAGGCCTTTGGAACCCTTCTGAAGTTACAGTGACGGTCTTCTTAACATCTCTGCTATCATCTAACCCTATCTCAACTTCGCTACATGTAAATTAGAGGCCTTTGGAACCCTTACAAAGTTATGGTGATGGTCTTCTTAACATCTTCGCTATCATCTAACCCTCTCTCAACTTTTCTATATGTAAATTAGAGGCCTTTGGAACCCTTACGAAGTAAAATTTTGAAAGTAAAATTTTCACAGTCCTAACAATTCAATACTTCAACAGGATGGATTGATTGCAAGCCCTAGTAATTCTTCATAATTTAGGAGACAAACTGAATTCACACCAGAAAATTACCCATTTTGAACTCAAAGTAACGCAAAAATAGATCCCACCAAAATACTTAGGGTTTCGATTCAAATTTGAACGGGTTAGCATCTTACACTTAGGGTTTTGACACTTTAATCATTTTTTCACAGGGACATGACCATTTGCAGGAATTTTTAGGAAATTAGGACCATTCTTAATCTTTAGCAAGACTTGACAATGTTAGAAATAATTGACAATGGGACTTCAGACAAGAATAAGACATACTCAAAACCAGATATATACCCAACACCACTAATAGTAACACTAACGGGCAATGGCCAACAAACCCTCGTGAAGCTCCATAACCACTTGATCATTACTATCGTAGGTTTAGAACTGTTAATATAATAATATGACATTATACATTATTACATTCAATTTTAAACAAATTGCAACTGCGATCTTGGGCTCTTTACAAAATTACACAGGCACAGAAAATTACAAAACATCCTTGTATTAACTTCCTTAAGATTTATACATCAATGATCAAGATTCAAATTTTCAATGATCATAGTACTACAGACTTATATCAAAAAATTAAAAAATGTCCTTCTATTAACTTCCTTGAAATTTATACATCAAATTCAATGATCAATGATCATAGACTCATAGTATCAAATTCAATGATCAAATGATCATGTACTAGAGATTCAGAGAAAATTACAAAATATCCTTCTATAATTTTATTAACTTCCTTGAAATTAGTATAGAGACTTCTATTAGAAATAGTTATAAGAGCGACAGCTGGCAGCCCAAATTCTTCAGAATCAGTCTTGGTTTGCACCAAAGGTGTATCCACAGCAGGTTAACTGCAAAGATAAGATACCCTCTTTGAATTAATTGACCTCCCTCTATTGGATCTTCATCTAAATTCTAATACCAAAACTGTCTCAACTACTTCCATCATCCATGTCAATGTGACAAGGCTTGAATCTCTCCAATGCTTTCCCACACCACAATTTCCCTCTTTGATGGCCAAGTTATCACTCTAATTCTATCCAATTCTTCAAGGCATTTGTTCCACTTGGCATCCATTATGGCTCGAGATTCAGCAACAAACTTATTCATGTCAATCTCCTGCTTGTACAATTCATCCACAACTTCAAAAAAAGTTGAAATGTCAGCATCACCAACAAAATAAGAACCCACCTTGCTAGCATCCAAAATTTGGTTGAAAGAATCAACCCAATCCTGCCAGTCCTTCAACTTTCCCTCTGTATCCATAATAGCAGGGATATATCCTTCAGACTCTTCAGCAAAAAAATTTAGCTTTGCCTGAATGTTTTTTAACTTGGCAGTGAACAATGCATACAAATCCTTTACTAATAACACCATTTCCTTAACATCAATTATTTTGTCAAGTAACTCAATTTTTTTTCCCATTAGTAAAATTAACCTCTCAAAGAATTGCAAGTATGGGCCCCAAGTATTAAATAATGCGGTTAGTACAGACAAGGCATTAGAACATTGATATTTTGCCCCCTGCAAAGAAATGAATGTGCTATGAATGATTTGAGACTTCCCTTTTAAAACATTTACTCTGTGTAATAGCACCTTCTTCAATGTCTCCTTTTCAGCAATTCCAGTATCAGCAGGCTGATCAACATCCATTATTATGTTTTCTGTTGCAAGTTCTGGAGCTAAGCCCCCCTCATACTCAGTTTGGACCCCAGCATCATAGACCTCTGAAAATGACCTGGACTGATTTTGTAGACTATTTATTTCATCTTTTAGCTCCTTCATAGTCTTATCCAGGACAAAATTCTTCTTCAGTTCATCTTCAAACTTTTTCCTAGTTGACACATAATCTCTGAATGTCCTTGCTAGCCTATTCGCTAACTCCTCAACCACCGCCTTATTCATGGAGGATGCATGATGTAGGAGATTTTCTATCTTTGATCCTATAGTTTACTGCAACTTTCATATTAATTGGCTACCCTGTGTTGTGTCTTGGATGTCAACCAATCTGGGCTTATTAGATTCTGGGGCCACACACCATACTGCTAGTGTCTTACTGTCCATATTGAATCTAGAACCCCTCTGTAGTCCATCAAGGCCAAAAGCTTCATAAGCTACAGCTTTATCTTGCCTCTTGATTTGGTCAATTAATAATGAGGACTCCAAGTCCCATCCAGGGATCAGCAACATGCCACTTCTCTTCACAAGATCTCTTGCCTCCTCCACAGTCAATGTTTCATTGTTGGGATCATAGGCCTGTAATTTTTCAATCATTTGAATAGTCTTTTTCTCTGATTCCCCTGGTTTCAAAGACAATGTTAATTCATTCTACTTAACTCTAAAGAGAAAACTTTTAAACTCATCAGACTTGATGAATTCATCATCATCTATAAACTCTTTAGCTTGGATGGCCCTGTCATCCAATCTAGGTTCAGCCAATTCTAACTCATCTAGGGCCTTTTCTCCCTCTTCTGCATGTGATGTCAAAACATTTTGTCTTAAGTTATCAAAGTAATTGGAATTACCTGGAAATATTTTTAGTGTCTTTTACCTTGCCTTTTGTGGCACATTCATCAGCTTTTGTTTCTTTGATGGGCCCTACTCAAACGTGGATGGATAAGCTTGTTCTATTTCTACCATAAACACCACATCAGGCTCAACTTCCTCAGGGTTTATTTTGTCCTCCTCCTTCTCCTCAGGGATGTTTGGCAATTTAGACATAATATCTACGTAATTCTCTATACACATGTCAATTCTTAGCATGTATTTGAGATCAGGAAAGAAACCGAGGAAGGTAGGGTCTACCTTTTTTTATTCTTCCTCTACCCTTACAATATTTTGCCATTTAATGGTTCTATCCTCACAGATATCTTTAGTAAGCACATTTCTAATAACATCCTCATCTGCCATAGGCTCATTTTGAGCCAAATTTTGATTCCTCATTTCTTTCAATGCTCCTCTAATGAAGTCTTCAGGGTCATACATCCTTGCTTTAGCAAAGGGCAATCTGAATTGTCTCAGGAATTTATGGATTTGGTCTACAACATCTTTACCTATAGATAAATCTCCTATTTTGAACCTCCTTACTAGAAAGGTTCCCTTATGTCTTTTAGGGCCTAAGTGTTCTCTATCCATCATGATAAGTTACCATAGGATTTCTAGTATTGCCAATCTTTCTGGGACATATTTTGGCAGTAAGTGTAGAGGTTGAGGGCAAGCATACACTCTTATAATAGAAAAATTCTTAAAAATAAACATATCACCCCAATTGTGGTTAATTTCATTGTCAATTTTAAATGCTACGGGTCTAAGCAATTTTCTAACTAGTAAAGGAAATCAATTCCTCACAATACGTAACATGTTCATTATTGGATCCACAAAATCACAATAAAAAGCAATAGAATTAGAGAAATGGTAACTTCTATCCCATAACCTGGTCCAGAGCTGAAGCGGAATAGTTCCTCCTACATTCTTAGTCTCATTGATGAACTCTGGGTTGATGTACCCAATATTGTAATAGAGGATCAGGTGCATCAGCATGGAGTAGTGATTGAACTTGAAGTTTTTCAAATCAGTCTTTGCCATCATCAACTCAGCGTGCATTACATTGATTATGTGCCCCACATAATCTAACTCCTTATGTGTGTACAGGTCCTGAACATCTATAGCCATGACATAAATGTCAGGAGTCACTTTCAAACCTCCATCTATTCCAATAACTTTGTGTAGACCATAGATATTATTCTGGAAATAGCTAAAAAAGGCTCAATATCAAATAATTCTGCAACCTTCTTTGGCAACAACCCTACCTCTTTATTGTGTCTAGGAATATGCCTCTTCATAACCCTTCCCTTGTAGTAACCTTTCTGTCTATGAAATAGGGCCGCCTCTTCTTCTAAGTCAATATCCATGCTTAGAGGTCCCTGAAGGTCAAAAGATTGAATAAAAGTTTCTCTGTCTAACATGCAGAGTATAGACTTGTCCTACTTGTGGAAATCTTGTGTCACTGGATTGTATGCTTTAATTAGGGCTTTCATGAGGTCTACATCCAAAAATACCTCAGGTACTATCAACTTTCCCAAGTTCCTTTCCCATGGGTTTGAAACAAGAGGGCCTCTCAATCTATTGTTATAGAAATACATGAAGAGCTCATACCCATTTGTGTTTGTGTAGACAGCATCCCTCCAGAATGCATAAGGGTCCATCCATTCTTAAGTGTTAGCTGATTGCAAATTTGAGGATCCAGGGAATAGTTTCATCCATTCTTCAGCGTATATGTTTGGCCTCTTTGTTCTTAAAGGCAAACTCTTTGCCGGTACTACACCAACATTAGGAGATCCTTGTTCTGCCATTCTTTATGTATACTAAAGTCTAAGCAGTAAGCTCCTTTTCTGCACTTTTAGGTTTCAACTCTCTGTAACTCTGTTGCACTTTAACTCTGAAAATTATGGATGCACTCTGAAGTATGAACCCGAACCGTCTTTAATAACTAATAAGAAACTTACAAAAATTTAATAACCAGGCCAGTGAGACCACCTTACCTCGTACCTACTCTATTAAACATTAAAATCTCATCAAGTGCACACGCATGAAATTAGTAATTACCTTTTTCAGAAAAGTGTCCATTGTTAGTGTCAACTGTCAGTCTGTCACTTCTAGCATAGATTTAGCAGTGATTCGAGACCAAATAATTGGTGTCTTAACAAAATTACCCTAGGAGGCTAGGTCCCTATACCAATCACTGATTCACCAATCCCATCATAAAAACTTAACCGTTAAGAAGTTACGAAGTTACAAAATAGCTAGCGTAACTTCAGAACACATAACCGTAATAAAAAATTAACTGTTGAGAATTTATGAAATAGTCAGACGTAATGTCAGAATCCTTCTCCATCATAATAATTTAACTAAGAAGTTACAAAAAAACCAAGTGCAACTTCGGAACCCATCAGCATCATAAAAACTTAACCGTTGAGAAGTTACGAAACAGCCAGGCGTAACTTTGGAACCCATAACCATCATAATAAATTAACCATTGAGAAGTTACAAAAAATCCAGATGTAACGTCAAAACCCTTATCCATCATAATAAATTAACCGAGAAGTTACGAAAAACACAGGCGTAACTTCGGAACCCATCACCATCATTATAAATTAACCGTTGAGAAGTTCTTAAAAAGCCTGGCGTAACTTTGTGATTTAGCATTCTGAATCAATTAATAGGTATTTAAATTTTTATATACAATCATAGTTCACACTCATAGATACTTCAAATTTCAAGTTAATTAATAAGTACAATTTACATATTTTTCAATTTATAAAACTATTGTTCAATTTCATGATTCACATAACATGTTACTGTATTGACTATTTAGTATTGAAATTTGAAGTATTAGCAAATAATGTGTAAAAATAAAAATAGTAACACCATTTGAAAAAGAGTCTTCTAGTTCTCGTATGTACATTATATACAGTATTACTATTAAATTCAAAAACTGGTATTAGGTATACATAATACTAGTAACTTAATCACTAATTGAGATTCATTGAGCGACTGAAGTTTTGAATGGTTGTGGTTTCCCCAAAAGGAGAAGTGACAAGCTTCCAACCGTTTCCAAAACAAAAAGGAAAAGTACATTTGAACTTCATATTTACAAATTACAAGTAACAAATTTTTTCCAAAGATCCATTTAACTTTTAGAGGAAATTACAAAATCCTAGTTTGACAGTCCGACAGTGGACTCCTACATATCCTAATACTAATAGACTAATAGTAATTTGTTAATATGTTATAGTATAATACTATAAACTATCCACAAAGAAAAAAATATCAGTCGATTCGCAGACCAGAAAATAACCATATCATCTCCTCCTGTAACCCATCCTGGTCGAAGCCATGATAGTCAAAAATGGCACGCATCTCCGCCTTGTCATGTTCTACTTCAAGTTCGAACATGTCGCTTTGGTATCCGGCGTAACTGGTAGCATGATCCCATGCTGCAGACATAAGATGATTGAGGACATCCTACTGAATCTCCTCCTCCATATCCAAATTTGGTTGGATAACAGGTTCTGGGTTCTCATTTGATGATCCCTCAGCTACTGGAAGACCCATTCTCTCATCCAAGATTCCAAATTTAGAAATTTATAAAGCGCATTGTGTTCTGAAATTTCACTACCATGGAGTATATAAAGAAAATAATCACCAACTTCCCAACTGCAATAAATTTTGAAGGAATGTTTCACGTAAGGTGGCTTGCCTCGGAAAAGGAAATTAATGAATATCGATAAACAAAAAATGCATCCTGCGTAACTTTGCTCCGAAGTCGAAAAGAAAAAAAATGAATGTTGATGAATCACAACTCATATCCCATAAAATTATACTTTTATTACTTTAATGTCTAATCAAAATCTTTTCCTGGATTATTATGTACTACTCAAGTTAGGCAAACTGCGAGCGTGTCCTCCGAACCACCACATCCTAGCTGCGATTTTAAATTTTGAACTGATAAGTGACAACTTGGCACCCACAGTAAAATTTGAAGGAATGTTTCGCGTAAGGTGACTTCACTCCGAAAATAAAAATAATGAATGTTCATTCAAATCTTTCATTCATTCATTCATTATTTACGAATCAAACCTCATATCTCATACAAATTATCATTTTTAATGTCTAATCAAAATCTTGGCATCGATAAGTCTCTTTAATTGCACTTCAGTGTTCACTATCACTGTAACTTCACGATGAAGTTACACAAACTGCCAGCGTGGCCTCGGAACCCACATATCCTACCTGCAATCATAACTTTCGAAGTCACGCACAATGTCAACCTGTCCTTTGCGTATCTTCGTGGCCTTCAACTCCAAACTGGCAACATAACCGCCGAAGTCATGTAGTCATCAACCTGACCATTACGTATCTTTGTAATTGTCAGCATTGACCCTCCTTTTAGCCTGCCAAAGCTACGCAAATACTATAAATACTATTTTTTACTCGCAAATATATAATTTTAATACTATAAATACTATATTTTATTTTCCATTATATAATTTTAGTACTATAAATATTGTATTTTATTCGCCAATATATAATTTTAATACTATAAATACTGTATTTTATTTGCCTATATATTTTTTTATTAAAAAATAATTTTTTTCATTCACCATTATATATTTTTTATACTATCAATATTGTTTTTCATTCGCCATTATATAATTTTCATACTATCAATACTATTTTTTATTCACCAATATATAATTTTAATACTATAAATACTATTTTTCATTCGCCATTATATAATTTTTATACTATCAATACTGTTTTTCATTCGCCATTATATAATTTTAATACTCTCAATACTATTTTTTATTCGCCAATATATAATTTTAATACTATAAATACTATTTTTTATTTGCTAATATATATTTTTAATACTATAAATACTCTTTTCTATTCGCCAATATATATTTTTATATTATTCATATTTTTTTTTATTCGCCAAATGAGATTATTTTTTTTACTTTGAAAAGAAAAAATTTTGCCAGTAAAATTAATCATTTCCTCTGTAATTTTCTAATTTTTGCCAGTTTTTTACACCTTTTTTGAAGGGGGGGTTTCTTAAAGATTACTCTGCCTAGCATCATCACCTATTACAAAATATGGTATCACCTGAGGCTATAACAAAGTTGGAAGGGAAATGGGCTTACAAAATTCAAAATGTGACACATGCCCAAAATCCCAAACAAGTATACTTCAAAAAACATTCATACCCTACTAAACAGCCCTATCAACACAACCATTCTTCCATAGCTTCAAAGTCTGTGAACTACAGATATCCTTGACATTTCCATGCATTACCCCATCCGGCTGGAGGTGGACCTGCATTCTGATGTGCCCCAAAATCAGTAGACAAATTGAGATCTGGGACGTTGGGTGGATGGAAAGAATTCCCTGTGGATGGTGATTGTGCCATCGCCGGATTAAGAGATCATAGAGAACTGTTAGGGGATACTATGATGTCAAGCATAGCTAACACAATGCATTTTATGGATGACTCTTGCTCCTTCCTGAAATCCCTAACCGCACCCTGCAAACTATTCATCACAAACCAAAAGTTATGCTGCTCTAGTGTCTTTTGAATATTGACATAGGTTAACATACATTCATGCTTTGTAAGCAATTGATGATGAGAAAATAAACCCCCAACTAGGGCGCATTCATGTTTTTAAAAGACTTTTTTTTTAATGAAAATATGGGTATTTAATTGATTTTTATTCATAAACCTACATATATATAAAGTTTAAAGTTTGTATAGGTAGAGAAATAGGGGAGAAATGGTGACAAAAACTTCAAGTAAATTGCTTGACTAGAAAGAAATAAGAGAGGGCTCAAAATTGCTTTTTCCATTTTCTATAGTTGTTTTATTTGGGTTAATATCATAATGGGACATAACAAATCAACTTAAGGGGAAATCAAATGTGTATTACATGACCATGTAATTGATTGACTCAATAACTATGAACATCTAATCATTAATGATAGCTTTCTAATTGGTTTAGATGATTGTCTTCCTTGTAACATTGAGAAACATCAAAATCTATAATATGGATAACTTTAGGCTAATTGATCAGCACAAGTGAATTCACGTATTTCTAAATAATTTTTTTTTTGTCAAATATGTGGTCTAGCTAGATCCATTCTAGCTAAGTTAGATATGTGTAGATTCTTTTTCAACTGAAAGTATTATTAAATGAATATATTATAGCACTTTGGTTCCAATAATAAATAAATAATTGAGTAATTTGAAAAAAGTAACATTTCAACAACTCCTGCTCAATTTTTTTAAAAAGTTATAATCATGCCCTTTTGTTGATGTATAAGTAATTTTCTTAATTTTATCTTTTAATAGTATAAATATTTTTTAATATTTTATGTTTATTGAAAGGATGTTATTAGCAACAGAACATAAGGTTGATTATCTTGTCATGGAAAAATACAAAATTTTAGTTATATTTCTTGAATAAAATATGATGCAGTTGAGGAAAGATTCCATGTCTAGATGGTATAATTAATTTCTATATAGGATGAATAGTTGGGACAAAAGATGATGCCAAATGGAGAGACACAAAAATACTATATAAAGAGTGACTTCAGATGTAAATTCAATTTCAACATTTTATCAACAACTAATTTTTAGTGTTTATTTTATAAAAATATTATTCAATTTTATTTTTTAATTTACAAATACAAAATACACTAAGAAATTTTTTCTTTAAAAGTTTACAATTGTATAATGGTCAATGGTAGGCAATGCTAATATTTAGATTACTTACCAAGTCCTACATACATTGTAATACAAATCCTCAGAAAGAAAATATGATTAGCACAATCAAAAGGACGATGGGTGCTAATGCAAGATCCATACTCAATGGTAACTTGATTTCTTAAGTAGATATGATCGATAAAGTAAATGATAGAAAATCTGATCTATGAAAGTAAACTCAAGGGAAAAGAAGTAAGAACTAGTGCACCTTAAAACAACATAGAGAAGGTAGAACTTTGGACCTGTATTTAACTATTGCCACAATCTCATATTCTATTGTAACTTTATATCTGAAAGGTAGGGACCTAAATCTTTCTATTATGAATTTTTTGGTCAAAAAGTACAGGAATAAGTTGAAATTTGAGGTATAAGTCAGCTTTCTAGGTAGAAGTTGACAGATTGACTTTTTCGCAACTGCTCTAAATCAGATGAAATTTTCTAGGTTCCTACGATTGTATTTGTTCTTCCCAGATCTGAATCTACAACTCGATAATCTTTCCCTACACATAGAAAAGGAAGGGGAAAAAATTGTGGAAAAGGGTTTTTCTAGGTGTTAGTGAACAAATTTGTCCTTCAAAAACTAAACACATAAACTAACTCCAAATGCTTGAAAGGAAAAATAATAAGCACTAACAGTTGGATAAGTTATCATTGGATTGATAGCTTTCCTCTGAATTGAGAGGTATAACTCCCTCTTAAAATATTTGCAAAGAATTAAAATGTTGATATGTTTTTCACCAGAAAGCAATAAAAGGCACTAACAACTACTCATAACCATGAAATAGATGCGAGAAGATTTAAATACATAAGTAAAATGAATGTAAGAAAATGATACAAAGCCCAGTTTCTTCACACTCACAAATGATAACTAAGTAAAGAAAGACGTGAAGAGTGTACACCCTTTCCAACAGATAACTTAATATAAAAACAAAGTTTTAGAATCAATTACATCTACAAATCATTATGAAAAATGATAGTGAAAATAATCTCAATGAGACACAACTCAATAAAATATGATGAAAATAGTAATGAATTTAAAGACTCATAGATAGTTTGTCCATTCTTTCAATATCAAATATGAGCTCACAGAATCAGATATTTGCAAACCAAAACTACATGAAAATAAAATGAGGTCCATTTATACAATGAAAATCAGAAAATTATCCCTCCTTTCATGTAGCACACATACCACCCTAAAAAAGAAGAACCCTCTCTCCTCAACTTTTTCCCAATAAATCATATTTTATTGGTGGTTTTTCGGTTACTATAACCGATTCTTGAAAATCATTTCCTCTCTAACCTTTATTTTCTTTTTCCTCTTGTGATCTTCTCTCATTCATATTTTGATATCGTTATAAAATATTGATTTAAAAGTTTATAAGGATAAAAATTGACATATGAAAATGATATTTGGACAAGTGACATTTAAATATGTTAGTCCAAATTGAATTATTCTTCATGTTGGGTGGATCAAAATATTTCAAGCAGTTAAACTAGGTCTCGGTATGGGGGGAATAATGTTTTACCCCATTGTTGGATCTCCTTCATGCTCGGATATATTTGTGCAAGCCTAGTTGCACGCAACTTCACCAGAGGGATTAGGAAAATTGTATCTAAGTCAAAAGTTAAGTGGTTATGAGTAGAGGTCTAGAAAATTGTAAAAAAATCAGACTTGTTGTGTTAATGTTATCAGCAACTTTCACATTCTTTGCACTCAAACATACAAAATTCACCATTTCCGCCACCACTTGTTTCTTAGAACTAATATTAATTTTTACATCAATCAGACATCATCCCTTTGGGTTGTCTAAAATATTCCATCACCTCACGATCACAATGAGTTGGATGAATTTTAGATTTTCAAAACTTTGCATAGTCGCTATAGTAATCCAGTATTTCTATTGTTTCTATTGTGTAGCGATAATAACAAAATTATAATCTTTAACCTTAATGTAGAGACCTTATTGGATACCCATACCAACCATATTTCATGCATTCTACAATAATTGCATCCCTGTTGTGCTTTTAACATTCAATTGTTGATATGAATCGACATTGCCAACATGAAAGGTAAGGAATCCTTTCCCTTTATTTTAAAGTTTATATGATGTGGGGTGATACCACAATAGTTGGTTACACTTTTTTGCCTAAACGGACATTGAAGTCTAGATTTTGAGAAAAAAATTCACATTCAGATGCATATTGTCGTTAAACTGTTTGAAGTAAACTAGAGTCTTTTAGGATTTTCTATCTAGATTCTATATATATATATATATATATATATATATATATATATATATATATTATATATATATACTAAAACTGCTATGTTGCTGAAAACATCATTTTCAAAAAGGTACAATGACTTCGTACATCATAACTTTTTTTCTAAAATATATATGAATGCGCTTCTTTAGAATTTGGTTTTGTAACATCCATACGGAAGGCATGCAATTGGTTTGATGACATTATCATGATTATTGAATATTTTATGAATGTTTGAAGTAGATTCAACCGTAAGTTTGACATACCTTAACTGCGTAGCTGATAACTTGTTGTGTATTTATCGAAATTCAAAAAAAAAAAAATTATAGAAAGAAGACTCAAAGCCAGAGGGTACTGTTATTTTCTATTTTCTACTATTTTTCATTGAATGTCAAACCTAGAAGTTTATATTCGATAAAAAACCTACATCTGATGCACGTCAAAATACATAAACCTAATTAATTCAAAATTTGTCAAATCTATATTCGTTAGAAAGCTTGTTCAGAGTACTTGTGTGATGCAAAAGGAGGTGTCCCTATTCTTCCATTTGAGCCCTATTCTTGAACCCCGAAGCCATGAAAACTACATATTTATGTTAGCCTTTGCAGATGGCCTCAATTTTGGGGGTTTTGATAGAAACTACTTTCGATAGAAAGTAGTTTCGATAGAAAGTAGTTTCGATAGAAACTACTTTCGATAGATAGTAGTTTCGATAGAAACTACTTTTGATAGAAAGTAGTTTCGATCAAAACTATTTAGTTTCGATCAAAACTAATTTCTATCGAAAGTAGTTTCTTAGTTTAACATGCATATGGGTAAAAACCATAGCAAAATTTTGACTAGTTAGTTTCGATCGAAACTAAGAAAAAAGGTTGTTTCAATCAAAACTAAGAATGTTTCGATCGAAACAATCAGGTACTTTCTATCGAAAGTACTTGACTAAATCTTCCCCTCACAGATTTCATGAGGAATTCCTTCCTCCAAAAAAGTGTAACCCACTATTGTGGGATCACCATGTGAAGTTTGTGTCATTTCCAATATCTGTAATAAAATGTGAGACACCTGTCTAGTATATTGTAAAATAAGGAAACATTGATTTGACCAAATTCCATGTATGTCATGTAATTTGGAACAATGAACACACTAACAAAGATGTCGTGTGAACTATTGAACGTGGCTAAATTGATGGACCATGTTGTACCCTATTTGAACCATCTTGAACATGTGAACTACATTGAACCTATCTAAACCAATGAACCTCATTGAACCTTTTGAACCCGATTGAACTACTTTGAACCATTTCAACTTGATTGAACTAACTCAACCAGGATGAACCTGGATGAACCTTTGTGAACACATCAAACCTGACTAAACCAGTTCAAGGGGGTTCAAGGCCTATTCTCCCATTTCTATAATTTAACATGCAACTTAGAAATAAATGTTTATCAAATTAGGATATGCAAGTAGGGGAATTTTTATTTTAAAAACTTTTAAAATTGGGATCCATAAGTTGGCCAATAATTGGCTCTGTCTGGGGATTTGTTTTTCATGCAAAAAGAAGTGAAATTTCATAATCATAGGCTAAGGAGAACAGTGCCTACAACCATTGGGAAATAGAGTCGAGAAGAAACTGAGCATAGAGAGCTGCTTGCAAAGAGGGTAGAGGGGAGCAGGGAAAAATAGCAATAAAAAACTAAAATATAAAGAAAACTACACCTATAACACACAAAAAACTTATTTACAAGAGATAGGGAAAACATCATGTACCTCCAAGAATGCATCTGACTGCTCATGTGAATCCATCAACTGGCTATGAGAAGTACATCCCAGTGTAGGAAAGTGGTCGATATGTAAGCATAATCATTCCCAACAAATAACCTATAACCAATGTGAGGCAAGACCCAATAAAAATACATTGTAAGAGATTTCTAATAAGATGTTGGGTCCAAAAATCCACTCCTCATCATATACTTATGGTTGCACTGCATTAACACCATCTAAAGTGAGTTGATTTGTAACAAGAATATGAGTGTCTCCCATATGGATGTCATAAAAATAAGTTGGGCTTTTGATAGGACACCCTTCCTCAAGGCTATGAAGATGACTTGCAATAATCTTCTCATTGAAATCTGAATTTTAACTTATTAGAAATTTTCTCTCAAAAAATGTATTAACAACATCAAATTTAAAGCAAAAAGATTCCACCATGGGATTATTATCAAAAAGCGCATGTTCACAATCAAATTTGAATATTTCTAATTCATATTTGGTGTGTGGTATCAGAATAGATTTGAATAAGTTTTCCTATGTTGGTACTTGAATATTCTCAAGATTCTCCAATGGTTTGTGCTGCAATAACTTTTTGTTATTCTGTCGACCCTCAAACTGAAAAAGATTCATAATCCACCTACATATCAAGATGTGACACCTCTTCTATTTTATCATGACTATACCTTTCTTGTTCTTGTTGAATCATCATGCTTTCCTGATAAAATTTACTTGCTAGAATTGCATTCAAAACACCAAATGAAAATGATTCAAATTATGAAAAAGAAATACTTTCCATCAAGCTTTCATTTGATTTCTCACTGTCAAATATGTGTTCAATAGAAGATGCATCTAGGCATGTCAATAAATTTTTTGTTTGATTGGTGTGTTTGTCACTGTCATCAAAAGAATCATCATTTTCAAAATGAAAATAATAAATCCCTCCAATTCTAGGTGAGCTATCTTCAATCAGAGGATATGCATGAAAATATTCAATATTAAAGACTGTTAGATTTTGATGGTAAGAGATAGGTAGTGCTTTTTTTAATGCTTTCATAATAAGTTTCTTTTGTTGTGGCCTTTTCTTTGGGTCAAAATTCTGACCATGAAATTTTTTTTCAGATTTTGCGACCTTCATGACACTTTATTCTACACACTTCATCCCACTTAAAATCATATCATCATCTACCTCAATAGCCTCTTTTTGTGCATCTCTCCAATTTTGAATCTTCTTTCTTTTTAAAATAAATTTAATTTCAGTTTGTAATGCAGCAATAAAAACACATAGCTGATTAATTTCATTCAGTTGGAAGACTTGAGGAATTTTACCAACACACCTATTAAACCTATCAACAAAATCTCTCATAGACTCATCCCTTTTCATTTGAATTTCAAAGAAATTCAACAACCACTTATAAGTATCAACCATAGGCTGAAATTTTCCAATAAATTTTAAATTTAAATCATCCTATCTGGTAATACATCCATCCTAAAAAATTTGAAACCATTCAAAAGCATTTCCAACAAGGCTTTCAACAAACAATCTAAAAAATGTCCTCTTCTTGCACTCCGAGAATCCCACATGTAACACTAACTACTTTAATATGATCATTTGGGTCTTAGGTTTTATCTCTAGAAAACTTCAAAAGATATTCTCTTGATCTTTTAAGCAGGGCTGGATATTAGGGAAAAGAAAAAGGGCCAATTTGATCCCCCTATGGCTGAGCTACAATTAAAGCCATAACGCCCTAGAATTCTTTCACTAGAAGATTTCTGAATTAAACACAGAGTAACCAATCCATTTATACATAGAGATATTAATCATGAATAAGGAAAATAAATCTAGCAATGTTCTTCCTTTCCGTGTCCCTAGTAGAGTCGCCAAAAATTTGTTAGTGAACATATTCATCCTTCACAAAGTAACTCTAAATGCCCAAAAAGAAGAATAATAAGCACTAACTGTTGGATAAGTTATCATTGGATTGATAAATTTCCTCTGAATTTAGAGGTACAACTCCCTCTTAAAATATTTGTCTAGTCCTAGTTGTGCAAAACTTCACAAGAGGGATAAGGAAAAATAATATCTGAGTCAAAAGTTGCATGGCTCTGACTAGAGGTCTAGAAAACTGTCAAAAATAAATCAGACTTGATGTGTTAATGTTATCAACAACTTTCACATTCTTTGCACTCAAACAAATAAAATTCACCATTTCCACCACCACTTGTTTCTTAGAACTAATATTAATGTTTACATGAATCAGATATCATCTCTTTGGGTTATCTAAAATATTCCATCACCTCACGATCATAATGAGTTGGATGAATTTCATATTTTTCAAAATTGTGCACAATCGCTATAGTGTTCTGGCATTTCTGTTGTTTCTATCATGCAACAGTGATAATAAAATTGTAATATTTATAATTAATGCAAAGACCTCATTAGATACCCTACCAACCCTATTTCATGCATTCTACAATAATTGCACCCCTGTCATACTTTTAACATTCAATTGGGGATATTGTTAGGAACCTGTGTGTTCCTTCTATTTGTTTTGTTAGTGTAGTGTTGTTGGATGCATATGCTTTGTAAGTCATCCCGTGAGTATGTTTTATTATCCCACATGGATAGGTAGTAATAATTTTCTAGATTGTACTTAGTATATAAGTGGGTGTTAAGGCCTTTGAACAGTCCCGATGAATTTATTGTATTGAGCTTGCTCAAAGGAGGTTACCCCCTTGAAGTGGCCCGCGATCAATAGATTCACTCTGAGTTCTACTATCGCTCTATATTCTGTTATTTCATGCATTTTCACCATATTGGTGTAGGAGGTTCCTCTCATCTAGTATCAGAGCACTTTCTTGGGCTCGCTGGGTGGAAATTATGTCAAAATAATTTCCATCGTGGCCTTCTGGTTCTTTTTTCTTGCATTTGGGTTCATTTCAATTCATAGAAATTCGTATTATTGCAGTACTTAATTTCCATTTTTTAGCCATATATTCCTTGCTTTATTTCCATTTCCTCTCAAAGTATGTCAGAACCCACAAAATATCATTCTGCATACTTCCTTCCTTGACGACCCTACCTAAAATTCCACATATCAAAGCCCTAAATTCCTCAATTATCTAATTTTAGGGTTTTCCCTAACTTTTTCGCTTCTCAGCCAATCGCCACCGAATTGGGCCACAAGGTTCATTTTCTAATTCTACTCTTTTGTCCCTCTTGGACCGCTTGTCACATTCTGCCTCCCCACCACTGAAACCCTCATTTTTAATTTTCCCTTTTCATCAGAAAGTGTCCAACCACTCATCAAACACCCATTTACCATCTAAGTTTTGCTCAAATCCAGGTTTTCCCTAACTGAAAAAGTTTCTGTTTCAATTGTTCTACCCAATTCCAAAAAAAAAAAAATCCCTGCTATATGGTTGTTACACGTACAGGAGAAAAAACCATGGAGGATGAACTTGCATCCCTCAAGACTAAACTTCAAGATCTGGATGACAAATTTCTCAGTCTCACTCTTTCCATCATTCAGCTATGAACCGAAACCATTCTGGAGATGCTAGGTTCTCTTCTAGCAATTTTCGTGGACCGAAGCTTTATTTCCCTCACTTCGATGGTACTTATCTGACTGAATGGATTTATAGGATAGAGCAGTATTTCATCTTGCATAATACTTTGGATCTCAACAAAGTCATGCTTGCATCTTTTCATTTGGAACATGAAGCTCTTTAATGGTTCCGTTGGTACATCAAGGCTAACGTAGACCCAACATGGACAAAATTATGCACACTCTTTTTGGAATACTTTGGACCTATTGCTTTTGATGACTTCACAAGAGCACTCACTAAACTTCACCAAACAGGCACTGTAAGATAATACCAGACAAAGTTTGAAAAATTAGCTAATCACACAGAGGGATAATCTGATGAATTCTTCCATAATTGTTTTGTTAGTGGTCTAAAGGATGTACTTCGATCTGAAGTAAAAAAAAATGGCCCACTACAATGATGGAATCCCTTGGGTTGGCTAAATTAGTAGAGGACAAGATCAGTGCTCTGCAACGTTCCAAATCCAATTTTGTTGCATTCAGAAATATGGGTTCTTCACACCCTCAAGTCATGCCAGCTCCCAGAACTACTACTATGAAGCACTTGTCTGAAACAGAGATGTGGGCCCGGTGAGAAAAAGGGCTTTATTATAATTGTGATGAGAAATGGTCCTGGGGCCATAGATGTGTTCATCAAGAGCTCTATCTCTTGGATGTGGATTGTCCACCTGAACTGGAAAAGTATGTGGATGCTCACAAAATAGTAGATGATGAGGTTGAGCCTCAACAGCCTGAACCTCCTTCGCCAGAAGCCCAACCAGAGATATATGTCCATGCTTTGGCAGGAGTTACTACCCCACAAACATGTAGGTCTAGGGTTTCTTCAAGAAGATCCCTCTTACTATACTCATTGATTCTGGCACCACTCATAACTTCATTGACCCCCGAATAGCCAAACAAGCCGATTGCTTTGTCCATCCCTACTCTAGCTTCAAAGTCATGATTGCCAATGGGGGCACTTTACCTTGCAAAGGGAAATGTCACAATGTGAGTCTCTCTATTGGAGATTATAACTTGCGCTCTGACATGTTTTCCTTTCCCTTAGGTGGATGTGATGTGGTTTTGGGCGCCCAATGGTTATGCACTCTTGGTCCCATTCTATGGGATTTTGCTGAGCTTTGGATGCAGTTTTCAGCCAATGGGAAACAACACACTTTGAAAGGCTTACAGTCAGGGTCTCTCAACATCATCATTTCACATCATATGGAAAATCTTCTTAAGAATAATTCCCATGGTGTCATCGCTCAGCTCCATTCCATTCAGATGCAGCCATCAGCGGTCTCTAGTACTCCTACAGAACTACAACAAATTTTGGATAAGTATTCAGGTGTATTTGCTGAACCTGTGTGATTTCCCCCTTCACACCCAGAGGACCACTATATTCAGCTCCTTCTTGGCAGCATTCTACCCAACATCAGGCCCTACCGCTATCCATTTCATTAGAAGACCAAAATTGAGATGCTCATTCATGACTTACTAAAGCAAGGTATTATCCTCCCTAGTACCAGTTCCTTTTCTTCTCCAATTCTACTTGTCCGTTAAAAAGATGGTTCCTGGCGACTCTGCATTGATTTCTAAGCATTTAATCATCTCACCATAAAGGATAAGTTTCCCATTCCTTTTGTTGATGAACTTCTTGATGAGCTTCATAGCACTCATTTTTTCTCCAAGTTGGATCTTCGTTCTGGGTATCATCAAATTAGGGTTAATGAGGAAGATATCCCTAAAATAGCCTTCCACACACATGATGGTCACTATGAATTCTTAGTCATGCCCTTTGGCCTCACTAATGCTCCTTCAACATTTCAGGCAGTGATGAATAAAATATTTTGGCCATACCTCCAAAAATTCATTCTGGTCTTCTTCGATGATATCCTCATATATAGAAAAACCAGGGCTAAGCATCTCCATCATCTGGAGCTTCTAATGCAACTTCTCTCTGATCATCAACTCTGTGCAAAATAGTCTAAATGTGTGTTTTTCCAGGAGGAAGTGGAGTATCTCGATCATATTGTTGCACACCAAGGGGTTCGGGTGGATCCTACGAAAATAGATGCCATGAAAAATTGGCCGCATCCTCAAACTCTCAAGAGCCTTCAGGGTTTTTTGGGCCTGACTAGCTATTAGCATAAGTTTGTCCATAATTATGGTAAGATTGCAGCACCATTGACAACTATGTTAAAAAAGGATGCTTTTACCTGGACCCATGTTGCTGAGAATGCATTTGAACAACTGAAACAAGCTGTGTGTTGTACACCTGTTCTCGCTATGCCAGATTTTTCCAAGCCCTTCTCTATTGAGAGTGATGCTTGCGACAATGGACTGGGTGTTGTTCTACTTCAAGATGACCATCCTATTTCTTTCACTAGAAAAGCCCTTTCTGGTAATAATCTAGCCCTATCTACTTATAAAAAAGAAATGATCGCTATTTTGCATGCTGTACAGAAGTGGCAGCCATACCTCCTAGGGAGTTATTTTTGTATCAAGACCGATCACCAAATTCTGAAATACTTCTTGGAACAATGAGTATCCTCCCCTTCATAATAGAAATGGGTCAGCAAACTCATGGGGTATGATTATGAGATCACCTACAAGAAAGGTAAGGACAATATTGTGGTAGATGCTCTTTCTCGCACATTTGATGATCAAGCTTCCATTTCAGCCAATTCCCAATTAGTTAGGATCTATTCAGTAGGGCTATGTGAGTGACTCTTCTTTATCTTAAATCATTCACTAGTTGGCCAATAATCCCTCTGTTGTACCGCATTACTTTTGGGATGGTGCTTCTCTCCAATACAAGGGTTGTCTAGTGCTTCCTCAGAATCCAGATCTGCACTAGGCTGTCTTTTATGAACTCCATGCCTCTCCTTTGGTAGGGCACTTTGGCTTCCTCAAAAATTATGAGTGGGAAAGGTGGAACTTCTTTTGGAAATGAATGAATAGATGATTCAACAGATGGTGGCTGAATGTGATACCTGCCAATGCCGCAAGGGTGAAATGACCCTCCTTCCTGGATCATTGGAACCCTTGCCCATCCCTACACAGATTTGGACTAATATTTCTATGGATTTCATTGAAGGGCTTCCTAAATTAGGAAACAAGACAGTGATCTTGGTTGTGGTTGATCATCTCTCCAAATATAGTCATTTTTGTTCCCTCAGCCACCCCTATACTGCCTCCTCAGTTGCACAAATCTTCATGGACCAGATCTTTCATCTTCATGGCCTCCCTTCTTCCATTGTCTCAGATCGCAATGCAACTTTTACCAGTCATTTTTGGACTGAATTATTTCAGCAAACTGGCACCAAACTGAAGATGAGTTTGGGTTATCACCCACAAACCGATGGTCAGACTGAAATTGTCAACAAATGCTTGGAAACTTTTCTTCGTTGCTTCACTTCTGAATAGCAACATCAGTGGGCCAAGTGGCTTCCTCTAGCTGAATGGTGGTACAATACCTCTTACCACACTGCATCTAAAATGACTCCATATGAAGCAGTCTATGGTCAGGCACCCCCAATGCTCCTTCCCTATGCTCCCATGATCTCACCAGTACAGGCAATGGACACAGTTCTCCGCACCAGGGATCAGATCCTTTGCGCCTTACAAGATAATCTTCACATGGCCCAAAATTGAATGAAACAACAAGCAGATCAACACTGTTCTAAGTGCTCATTTCAAGTTGGAGATATGGTTTTTCTTCGTCTACAACCATACAAGCAATCCTCCCTGAAGCTTAAAGGGTGTCATAAGCTGGCCCCAAAATTTTATGGGCCATATAAGGTTTTGCAGAAGATTGGTTCAGTTTCTTAGAAACTAGAACTTCCTCCTTCTTTCCGCATTCATCTAGTATTTCATGTTTCTTGTCTCCAGCAAGTTCTTGGTACCAATGTTAGAGCACAAACTGCTCTCCCTGAAATGGATAAGGAAGGATCCATTATCCTAGAGCCTGAGGCAATCCTTGGCCGACACACTTGTCAGCTTCGCTCTCACTCCATCTCTGAGGTCTTGATTCAGTGGCACAGAATGCAACCAAAGGATGCTACATGGGAACCCCTCCTTTAGATTCAGAAACAATTTCCACACCTTAAGATTTGAGGACAAAGCTTTTTTCTAAGAGAGAGGGGATGTTAGGAACCTGTGTGTTCCTTCTATTTTTTTGTTAGTGTCATGTTTTTGGACTCATATTCTTTGTAAGTCATCCCATGAGTATGTTTTATTATCCCACATGCATAGGTAGTAATACTTTTCTAGGTTGTACTTAGTATATAAGTGGGTGTTAACGCCTTTGAACAGTACCGACGAATTTATTGTATTGAGCTTGCTCAAAGGAGGTTACCCCCTCGAAGTGGCCCGCGATCAATAGATTCACTCTGAGTTCTACTATCGCTCTATATTATGTTATTTCATGCATTTTCACCATATTGTTGTAGGAGGTTCCTCTCAGATATGAATCGACATTACCAACATGAAAGGTAAGGAATCCTTTCCCTTCATTTTAAAGTTTATATAATGTGATGTTTGTTGTATTTTTAATCTGTGATAAAATGTTAGACACTTTTTTAGTATATTATATTTAATAAGGAAACATTAATCTGACCAAAGTCTATGTAAGTCATGTAATTTGGAGCAGTGAACACACTAACAAAGATGCCTTGTGAACTGTTGAACCTGACTGAACTGAAGGACCATGTTGTACCCTATTTTAACAATCTTGAACCTGTGAACTAAATTGAACCTATCTAAACCAGTGAACCTCATTGAACCTTTTGAACCCGATTGAACTGCTTTGAACCTTTTGAACCCAATTGAACTTCTTTGAATATTTTTAACCCGATTGAAGTCCTTTGAACCTTTTAAACCTGATAGAACTGCTTTGAACCTTTTGAAGCTGATTGAACTAACTAAACCAGGCTACACCTAGATGAACCTCAATGAACTCATCAAACCTCACTGAACTGATTCAAGGGGGTTCAAGGCCTATTCTTTCATTTCTATAATTTAACATGCAACTTGGAGAGAAATTTTTTATCAAAGAAGGATGTGCAATTAGGGGGTTTTTTATTTTAAAAAAATTTAAATTTTGGATCCATAAGTGGGCCAAAACTAGGCCAAACCCATGTTTAGGAATCAAATGGATGCTTTCCTTCAAATCTTTAATCCACCACTTCAATGGCACAACTTGAAATCTTACTTCCACTTGAAAGATTGATTGCTTGTGCATAGATTGGATTATAATAGATTGTAATGGATGTCAAAATGAGAGGAGAAGACCCCCCTATTATACTCATTTCAGGATTCAATATTGGTAGGCCAACAATAAATAAAGATCAAGACAACAATCTATCCATTGGGCCCAGAGCCCACTTAATCACAATACCCTAGAGCAAGGCCAAATTGTGTCAGCCTTTTCTAGGAGGTGGCCGACTTAGTTTGACCTAGTTCTAGGGTGGTCCCACAATAGTGTGTGCCAATTTTTTGAACATCCTTTTTTTTCTGAAATTACATATTTTTAAGAAAATATGATTATTTAAGCCTTGAGAGCTCCCATTTGAAGGAATAAATTTAAAATGGATAGATAAAATCTTCTTGGATCAAAATCCCTTTGGTATAATCTCTCTACTCCTCACTCACACCTATAATCGAGTCTTCTTTACACCCATCAAAATGCTAACAAAAAATCACTTTGACATTAACTTTTTGTGGGATCAAATAAATTCATTTGACAAACCCAAATACAGGATAATAGTACTCATAAAAAGCTTTCCAATGATTATGATTTTTATATATATTGAGTTTATTAAGACTTTTCTTTCTAACTTTTACAAAATGTAGGTTGTCTGACCATTTAGCGACTTCTCTGTTTGATGCTTTGGGAAAAATAGTAAATTACAAGAAAAATTATGAAAAATATCTCAGAAATAGGTATTTATGTTACTTTTCTATCAAAAAAAGAATAAATGAATTTCTATATATAGAGATAGAGTTAGAGCGATCCAAGTGAACCTATGTCCAAATTACAATTAATGTCACTTCATAACTCAATAAACTATAAAATATTCAACCAAATTGAATGAAACTAGATATATTCTCTAGATATTGGTGTTACAAACCTAAATTTAAAATAATTACAATCTTATCAGTTTTATAAAAAAAGTTATGTTGATCAAAGTGAGTGTCACTCCTAAATAATGCTAATTTTTCGCACAAACAATTTTTGAAAGAGAAGGAAAAATGGATAAAAATAAATTCCATTTAAAATATATATATATTTATAAACAAGAAACAAAATGCTAAAAGTCACTAGTTTACACCATCTTAATATTCTTAATGGTTTACAACAATAGGTGTTCGAAAGTTAAGTTTTTTTTTCACAATATTTGTTTCAGTGTCAAAGTTGGACAAAACCTGGTACATAGTTTTGTGGGATCACCCTCTAGCATTGCCAGAATCAAGGCAGATTTGAGTCTTGGAAGGTGTGAAATATTTTGGGGAATAAAATGAAAATTGTGGAAAAACAAGCATAAATATATTGGGATGTTAAAACCAATAAAATAGGGTCTAATAGTCCTAAAAGACATCCAATAATGGATACTAACTTTCTAGAACAATACACTTACAACTAAATTCAATCCTGTAGCATCATATAAAAAATATAGCATAGATCCAAATCTTGTAAGCCATAATAAAGGGAAAAACTATAGATTGTATCATTAAAATTAGTAAAATAACCAAAGTAGAAAGAACGAAGACTTGTTCCTATTTAATAATCAATATGTCAGTGTCTTGCCAAAGTACTAATATGTCACTGTCATAGTATTACTGTAAAACTAAAACACCATCATTGTTCCCCCTTTTGCGACTATCAATGCCAAAGAAGAACCAACAAGGATAAATATAAACATGAAATGCTCCCCCTAACTCCATGAATAGGAGTAAATCACTGAAATATCATTATAATGAATAATCATCTAATAGACAATCATACTAAAAAATTAGATAAAAAACATTCCTTAGACAAATATATAATATATCAAGTAAATTATAAACTTTTTTAGTCACATATCATCCTATGTGAAACTAGTACCATATTAAGTGTCACTATAACAATAAAAAAAAATCAATCAAAATGTTGTGACTATAATGAAAACAAAAATATTTCATCAATTCCATACTACTGGCAGTGGTAACCTTGTAACTCAATTCCATGTGAGTCATACTTTGTAGTGTTGTCAGTATTACCTCAAATAATTAAGTCTGGAAATCATTTGCACTGAAATGTTATATGACATATGTGTACAACTAATAACTTAATGATCCATCAATGAAGTTAATGATAGAACATTAAATCCCTTATTAGAAGGAATATAACATTGAATTTGAATTTAGAAAATCCCTTATTAGAAAAACAATTAAGAAATTTCAGGATGAGCGGGAGCGGGAGCGGTTTGAGCGAGAGCAAGGGATTTTCAATTTCAGAAGGCACAGGAAGCGGAGATGGGGATGAAGATGATGATCCTGACGGCCTGGAGTCTTCCTTTATCGCTTCAGTGCAGAGGATGTTCTGTGCAGAGGATGTTGCTTCGGGCTTGGCCATGGTGTGGCAGTGGGGGTGGCCTTCGACCATTGGCCTGGTTGCTCTGCGGGAGGAAGTGTCCTTTTCTTGCAGTGCCCTGTTCTGGGTTTGTGTGGCCTGGAACGGCTCACTGTTGGCGTGCTCTGTCTGCACGGTTTCGCCTGGGAAGAATGGTGTCTCCGGAGGTAACAGTGTTGCGTTACGGCCTGCTGGGGATGTGGCGCAAGGAAGAGTCTGTGAGGGTTGCGGGAGAGTTAGTGGTCCCTTTCCATCGGTATGGCCTATGTGGCTATCTTGGATGGGGAACTGGCTTTCTCTTGCTGGTGTGTGGATGCGGCGGCAGAGGACACACTTTGTCTCTCCTTAGGCGGATTTGAGGATTGTGCTGGAGAACAGTCTGAGTACTCTGTGCCTTTCGATCTCCGGGGTTGAGCGATCAATGCCTATGAAGGTTTGTGGGGTGTTGTTCCTTTGTTGTGGAGAAGACTTGTGCTTTTTCTTGTGGTCAGAGATGATGGGTGGCTGCAGAAATTTTACGGCAGGGTTCTTCCTGCTGTGGTCTTTTCCTGGGACCCTTATGTGAGGGTTTCCCTTTGGGCCTTCGACTCTCTCATCTTCTGTGGGAGTTTGGTGGTGGGTTTTTCTTTCTGGTCCAGTTTGGGATCCCTATTGAGGTGGGGTTCCTCACTAGTGCTCTTTGGCAGCGGAAGGAAGATCCTTGGATTTACCCTCAGACCTCTTTGGTGCCGATTTGAGAAGGTTTTAGTTTGCACAGGATTTTACTTGCCTGCTCTGCCCCTTTGCTTTCTATGGGTGTGCTATTAGACTTCTGTTTTCAGTTTGTTGTGGATCTTCCCCCTTTGGGTGGAAGAGGTAGGGTTTTACTCTTTTTTGGTGGCCAGGGGACGACTGATAGTTTTAAAGGGCTCCCTCTGGTTTGGTGTTTTTGGTTAAAGCAGGCTGCTTGCTGG
>MU223175.1:785117-799367 GCA_018584345.1 Thuja plicata | reverse complement strand
AATTTACAATTTCTTGAACTCTAAGAAAATACTATGTTATCTTTTCTTCATCAATCATTTTTAGGCCTTCAAACTTGGCTCTAAATGTCTGCAGTTTGCCTTCCTTGACTTTTTCATCTCCTTCGTATTTACTAGACAAATTATCCCAATTAATTTTGGTATTTTTATAATCCACGATCTTAATCCAGACATCATTAGCTAAACCACAACAAATAGCATTTGAGGCCTTTGTATCACTTTCACAAGATTTCTTCTCATCCGGGGTAGTAGGTGTTGTAGTACTAGTTTATTCAGTTCTATAACTAACCACACTTCATACCCTAGAGACTTTAAATGATTTTTCATCATAAATTTATAGAAGGCATACCTTGTTAAATCAAACAATAATCCTCTAGAATAGGACATACCTCCTTGACTATACATGATTTGTACTCCAATAATAAAAATCCCTATATCAATTTGACGTAAAATATGAATAGCTTTCATACCACATTATGGAGTACAATAATCACTGAGGGGGAGGTAGTCGGGGAGAAAAATTAGTGATTTAAAGAAATTTTAAAAAGTTTCAATTTAAATTTTTTAGAAGTAAATTATTATAAAATTTGAACTTCAATCAACACTAATAAAATCAAATAGTATATCGAATGCAAATTACAAAGCTCGCATTAAAATCATGATACATGAATTTTCACGAGTACAAAACATTCATAGGGATTAAAAACTAGTCGTATCTTAGTGCCTCGCTGGGTCAAGCAAAATGAGCCCTGACTTGAAATGTCTCAGTGACTAAGGCAATTCCTCACTAGCTATCACAAATCACCATTTAGATCAATTTATACAAGTACCAAGTTTTATCTTAGTTTCATATCATATCACTTTCTTAATATCTCATTTGCTTGAGATTCAGAAAGAAAATGTATCCTCAAACTTATACATAATTCTACGCATACAAAATGCTAATATTGTTCATTTATTTTACATTTTACACAACAATATAGCCAAGTTGCATAACCAAAATTATGTATAAACCTTAAAAACCCTTCAAAAATATTCTTCACGAAACCCTGAATAATTTTCTTGAAACTTACATAAAGATCAAACGCTAAAACCCTTTTCTTTTCTCTACAAAAAAATTCTATATCATTTTTTTAAAATGAAAACCCATGTCCATGCATTCAAAATGAAAACCCATGTCTATATATTCATAAGCCATACTTAAGTTACCCTGTTTCAAAGTAAGAATATTTAAATGATACTCAGAGAAAAAGTGAATACAACAACCGTTTTCCAAATGGCAATTTCAACTAAAGATAAATTATCAACTATAATTCTTTTCAAAACCAACAAACACTTCAATCAATCTGAATTGAACATTTCTTAAAAAAGAGTAATAATAATAATAATAATAATCAAAGACAAGGACCAAAGACTTGCAAGCAAATAACCACCACAATCCCAACAATATCTTTTCATTTTAGTTCTAAAGAAACCAGCCACAACTAGCACTATCACTGTTTCTAGCTCAAATAAAATTCCACACAAAATCATATCATGTCATGCCCTACCAACCTTGTCTAGGGTTGGAGAGTTATCAACTATTATTTGCAAAAGTGAAATTACCAATTCGGAACCCTAATGACTGAGTAAACCCACATCAAAATTTGAAAGAATTTTGATGGGATTTAACTCCCCATCGAATAATACCCATAGAAAATTTTGCTTATGACCAAATAACAATGTTAATGCCTTCGAAACAATTGACCACTATAATGAGTGTGTCAAATACAATGATGTCGATCACCTTTGAAAAATACTGTATATTTTGTGCACTAAGATGTTGACCAATACAAGGATCATTCACAGTGATTACCATGCCCATGATAAAGGGCTCCAAATTTTTAATCACTTATCTAACCAATTTCTATTATCATTCTACTAAATATAATCAAATGTAATGTAAAATTAGACATTTGCACATTCATCAGAATATAATTATCAACCTTTGGAAACTCATATTTACATCTTGATTTGAAGTATACATACATTATATGCACTAAGTCATTAGTGACGGTTGTAGGACATAATAATCCAGTCAAAATAATTAAGGAAAAAATAACCCGGTCACAATAACCCAAGGACAAACTAACCCAAAATTATAATAACCTAAGACAAAATAACCTGTGACAAAAATAACCCCTGGACACAATATCCTTGTAAGAATATAGAGAAAAGGAAACACAATTTATAAATTACATGTATGTTATTAAAAAAGTTTATTATTCAAATTTTTAATTATAGAGTTGAATTATGAGTGATGCCTTTTAGATAATCTAAAATTTTATGGTTGTCATAACCATCAACCAATCTTTTAAGCCTTTCTTTGAGTACACAATATTTTTTCCTTCTTGGTTGCCTAGTGTATCTAGCCATATATTATCTATTTTATTCTCTTGTAGACCCTGTTCTTTTTTCACTACGCTGATGAATTTCCAGACTAATTTGTGTGATGCTTGAAGAAATTCACTAAATCCTAAATTTCATCCCTCAATAGTATTATTAGTTTTGGAAAGATCATCTTGAATAGCTAAATAACAATTCCACATTGTGATTGGAAATTTGGGTGATTGTCTATTGCCTCTTATGGTTAGTCTGTGAATCCACGTGTCTTCAAAATAATTAATTATGGGTTGCAGAGTCTCCTCATGTTATGTATAATAATTAGATTTTACAAGTGTTTCAAATGCATCAATTGCATCTATCTGAGGCACAAAAGCTAATGCAAAAAAATTTTTGATCTCAAATGCAAATACTTCATCGACACTTTAGCGTGTTTTTAGACCTTCTTCTTGAAGTTTTCTCCACAAGAATTGAGCGAAATGGGAAAAAAACATCCCCTAATAGTGACATTTGGAAAAATTTTAGAAAAACCTCCCATGAAACTTAATTCAAAATCAATAACTATATTTGTTGGGTTTAGGCCAGGTTGAAGTTGAGCTTCAATTTTGCAAGTACTTGTGTATAAGTAGTTCTTATTTTCTTTGTCATAAGAATATAAATGAGTGGAAAAATTGTATCAATTTTGAAGCCATGAATCATGCACAACTGTTGAAAAATACTTGGCATTGTTTCAAATGTACGATCACTAAAAGAATTTTTAGATTCTTCCAATAATTACAAACTTTATGTGGTGGTCAATATTAAAAAATAACTATGATCGTTACTATCATGAAAAAGAAGCTTTTAACCTCTATTGGTAATTTTATATTCAACTAATAAGATAAGATTTGTCTAAGATTGATGATTTGGCGGTGACCCTTCAAATCTTAATCTTTTTAGATAATGAATTGGTTGATGGTATTACTCCTGCTACGGGTAATCAAATATTAGAACAGGAAGAAGAAATGCTATTTCTTGCAGAATCTTGAGTCGAGCACGCCATGTCTTTCATTTCATTGAATTTGTGTTTGACAGTGATCATCTCAGATTTTGGAGTATAATTATGTTCTATACTGCTAATCACATCACCCGATTCTATTTGTCTTGTAGTATATCACTGACATGAACATTTATTTAGAAAATATTTGACACAACGTCAAATCATATTATTGATGCCTTTTCGATGAAACAACAATGTGTAACCATTTAAAATAAGTAATTTCTTGTTGTTTTGACTTGTTAAAAACTCAAGAGGCATTGTATATATTAAAAATTATGAAGAATGTGTTGATTCCCTAATAGTATATTATATTTTTAATACTATTTTAGAAAATTTGAGGAAATTTTAAAATAATACTCAAAAAATAATATTACAAAATAAATTCTTTTAAGAATTTGCATTTCTTCTCTATTTATCACTCTACACACTCTTACTTCTTCTCCCCTTCTTCCTTTCTTTATGTCTCTTAATTCTAACAGTTTATATATCTTTTTAATGCCTCTTCATAATGCCTTTTCACTTATGCCTTTTCATCATAACTCATAATTAGCTTATTCCCATGAAATTGTTTTTATTTTTATTTTTATAATTATTTATCATTTTATAGGCTATGTAAGCGTATTAAAGGTGTTTTAAGGCTATTTTAAGGGTATATAATGGATATATGGTCTAAAAATGACCTAAATAGCCTCTATGATGCCTCACAATCCCTTTTCTAATCTTACAGATTAATGTTACTTAATCTTTTTTCATGTTGTTTTATGCTCCTTGTAATTATATTTATAATTTAGTTTAATAAATAGTTTTTGTGACTATTTATGGTCATTTGAATTATTATGTCCATGGGTTATTATGACCCTATTTTACTAACGTAGGAGCATCTTGGGTTCATGGAAATCCTGTATCAATCAAAAATATGTTTTCTTTTGAGCTTGGTAGCTTGTTGGAGATTTTTGGTGAACTACTCAGTAACTACTCTGGAGTTCTCAGTTGAAGGTTCTAATTTCGTTTCACCGACCGAACTCTCCTTCTCTGTGTTTGAGGTTCCAAGTTGTATATATCTACAAGTTAGTTTAGTACTTGGGAGTGCCTTTGGACCTAAATATTATCCCTCCTTGCGTCAGGTGGTATCAGAGTGAAGGTGAGATATAAGGTTCCTTCTAGTAAATCCTAATTGATTATTTGTTGTGGGGTAGAAGATTGTGATCTGACCTGCAATTATACAGGTTTTCAAGATGATTCGAGGGAAGTGAAATGTAGATCCAGGATTATCTGGTATGCTAAGACAAATTTATGCTAGGTTGGAAGTTGTTGAGACAACCCAGGTCTGAGGAAGACATATTGAGGATGTTAGTCATGAAGATGAAGCTGAGTAAGTGTAGGAGGAAGCCACGCCTGCACCTATAATAGATTAAGGAGAAGAAAGGTTCCTGAAATAATTGAAAATTTTGAAGTCCATTCCATAGTTTAATCCTCCTGAGTATAGTGGGAAGATGGATTCAGATGAATTGATAGACTGGGTAACTGAGATGGAAAAAAACTTTGAGTATGAGAGAATAGTAGAGCAGGAAAAGGTGAAGATTACAATCACAAATGGAAATATCATGCATCCTTGTAGTAGGAGCATCTGCAATTGGACCAATAGAAGAAAGGTAAAGACAAGATCATAGTATGGGATAAGATGATAAATAAGTTGAAGGGAAAATTTCTACCTTGTGATTAATATCAGATTAACATATTTTACACGTTAGATATCAGATTTGGACATGTTGAGGATAAGGTGGAAATAATTGAAAGATATGTGAATGGATTAAGGAGTTCTATTCAAGAAGAGATAAGTTTGGTAAAGATGGAGAGTATTGTAGAGGCTTATCAGTTTTCCCTAAAAGCTAAGAAGAAAGTGAATAAAAGACATGAGAAAAGACCAAGAGGAAGAGGTGGTATATTCCCTAGAGGAAGAGGTAGATCTAATGATGAAAATAGTAGATCTAATCAAGACAAGATAGATCAAGATAAAGGAAAGAGCGATCAGAGAGGTGGAAGTTCATTCAGAGGAAAAAGGTAATTATTCCTGAGGTGGATATGGCAGAAAAGGATCCCAAGGAATTTGTTAGAATTTTGGAGAAGAGGGACATAGATCATTTGAGTGTACACATGCAAGCAAAAAGGTCAGTAGTAGCATAAATTCTTTGGTGCAAGAAGATTCACCGAATGAACTTGAGAAGGAAGGAAACGTGATGGTCACCAGAATATTATGGAGTAAAAATAATAAGAAAGATCTAGTAAGAAAGAATTTTTTCAAGACCAAATGCAAATTTTCAGAAAAAGTTTGGAAAGTGATTATTGATAGTGGAAGCTCAGCAAGCTGAGACCTCCACGTGTTGCCTTTTCTCTCACTCATGGGCATCTTCTTTGATCCTTCATGACCATCATGACTACGCGAAAAGATGTCACGTTGCACCTCTCCCATGTCACTGCTACTTACACTCACAAAATTACCTCACTCTTCGCTAAATGGTCGCCACATCACCTCCCAACCACCAGGTTTCCTTCCAAAAGGTGCGTGCCTTTTAGGCACTTAACTATTGAGTGATCTGATATAAAAAAAAATTAAGAATTTTCTTATCACAACAAATATGGGAAAAAGATCCTTGGGCACCTCTGACCAAAGACATACATGTGGTGACATGTCTCAATGGATTAAACACTAGATCGACCACATCTCTGCTTAAATTCATTAAGTCAACCTTCAAATTAACTTTAAGTTCTTACCTTTTAACTTCTTCCTCACCGTTTTTCTGGGGCAGCCATGTTCCATGTGTCATTGAGGCGGCTTAATGGCTTAATTGATAGATCTCATTCATCTAAGCTTCAAGTTATTAAGCCAACCGTCAGATCTTCTCAAACTTAAATGAACTTTATTTCACCCTTTGCACAGAACAGGACCCACCTTAGACACGTGGCCGCATAGCTTAATGGCTTGATTGATAAATCTACTACATCTTTTCTTTAATTCATTAAGTCGATCGTTAGATCAAAATTGAGTTGCACGAAAAATACAAATGGTAAATTTTTTTTAGGATGAAGACTTAGGAAATATGGAAATATTAAAGTGAACCCAGGCTGACTTAGGAAACATGATTAAGGAAAGATGAAATGAAATCTGGATCTGAAACATAAATTACCTTATACCTTGGTGATGCAATGTCTCTTTGGATGTGATCACAAGTGTTGATGCAATAGCTTGAACTCAAAAAATTAATATAAAATCATGAAACCAAACCGTTGAATGATAGATGTTATATTTTTCCATAATGCTTGATAAGGAAGAAGGATTGAAGACTTAGATGCTTGATTGAAGAAGATACCTATGAACCTTATTGAAGATTGTGATGTGATAAAGTATAGGGGTCATCAAGTATTGCAGTGAGCTATGGGATTAAAGTGTACCCACATGTTAAAAAAGATGAGATCCATTTGTTTTGGGATTTAATTATATTGATTATTCATCTCATTAAACTAGAGTTCTTTTTTTTTTCCTTATGATTCCTCTTTTGTGTAATTAATTGTAAGCTGTGATTTTCTAGATGGGTCAAAGTTTCATGCTTTTCCTCATTTTGTTCTATCTATCATGTTTGGCTTTATATTTTTTTTCAAAACTCCTTTGGAATCTAATTGTCGCAATGAATTTAAGATATGTATGTAGTGATGAAGAAATAAACTATTCTAAATTGAAACTAGTCACAGAACTCCATTATAGAGGTTAAGTACATTTAAAATCTTTCAAAACCTATTAAATTATTATTTATAAGGGATAAATCTTGAATTATTTCAATCATTGATATCTTGTTCTTAAAGCTATCTAAAAAAATATGATTAGACCCTTTAATCAACTCTAGAGTATAGAAAACACAATCTAAGCTCTAATCTACTTCTAAAACTAGCAACCTTCTTACATCTCCTTTTATGGTCTCATGTCATACTTTCATTACCTAGAGTTCATAGTTTATGTTCTTCTAAGGTCAGAATTGGTCTGCGACAATTTCTGAATTTATATTGGTAGAGAGATTAGTGGTTATTGATTGGCATATGGTTCAATGAGTTGAACAATCACATTATGTCACTCTTGTGATTGTAATGATAATCTTGTGTTATTGGATATATGTTTAAAGTAAATTAATGTGAAACCTCTTCCTTTTCTATTATATGAGTTAGAATTATTTTTATTATATGACTTGGAATGATTTTTATGAATGGTTTCAAGTGATTTGTATGTCAAAATTGTAGAATTGATAAGCAATGTTACAGTTAAAATTTCCAAGGGTTATGCCATTACTTAATTAAGAATGATGACATAGTGTAATGAGGTCTCTTATATATAGGAAATTACATCAACAACAACAACATCATAGCTTAATTGAGAATGAAATGTCGGCGCGACCACTGGCCTTAAGTAATAATGAAATAGAAAATGGAGAGGGATTCATTCACTGGAAATTGTGCACCTGATGACTCAAACACCACTCTATGCATCCCTTTTATGCATTTACTTCTTTATTTCACTTGCAATTCAGTGATGAAGAAACCCTAGGGTCGATTCATAGCAGAAACCAAAGATCCTACCAAAAAATAGTGATTTGATTACTCATTTTAGATGACCACAAAATTTAAGTTGTTTATATGTTTGTGTATGATTTTTTTTTATCAAAAAGGGGTCGAAGCTGAGATTTATATTAATCTAAAAACTGTAAACAGTAAAGAAAGCATGCAAAAGAGTTTACTAGTTCATAACCCAATCCCACCGAGGGGATTGTGAACCCAAAAAGAGCACCTAGGCTCAACCAAGAATTAATTTTGAAGATAAGAATTCAACAAAGAAGATTTTGAATAATCAGACAAAATTCAAAAATCAAAAAAGCCCCAAAGGACTTAGCTCGAGATATCACACAGAGGGAGAAGTGGTGTCATTCTCTCAGGTTGCTCCAGAATTTGATTTGGATCTTTCGCCCAAGGCTGGAGAATCACTCACATCCTCTGGATCTTCCACCATGGACCCCTCAGCAGGTTCAACTTCATTTTCATCATCTGCCTCTTGAATATCTTCATCTTCTTCTTCAGCACCATGCCCTTCTTCCTTGCCATTGTTTTCCTCCAAGTCGACCTCCATATCTTCCTCTTCCTCTCCATTATCTGATGAATCAGAGCTCCCCAAGCCATCCAATTTTTCATCATACTTGTATTGGGATACCCATGGGATATTTTCATCTAAATTATCGCCATATGTGACATTTAGGCCTTCCTCAATGCCATGAAATTTGGAAAGGAAATTTAGTCCTCTCCTCATCATGCTTAGTCTCAGCTGGTGATCCTCCCATTCCCAACCCCAAAGAATGTAGAGGCAATGAGGAGGCCCTGCATAGATTTTTCATCTAGGGCCTATGCCAAATCTAGGGAAGGGTTGTCCAGCGGTCATTGTCATGGCCAAATCCCAGGGAAATGACATTGTGAGGTCTGAGTCAATGTTCATGATGACATTGTGGAGACCTACCATGAATTTTATGTAGAACAAATAGTCACTCATATCCTCCGCCAGTATCTTTGAGGCCCCTGCAATCATAATTCTTACAAGGAATCCCATGCAAATATCTGAAAGAACCCTAAACTTGTGATTTGTACGAAGAAAATTATAGCCTATAACTTTCCTCGCCGAATTTATGACAAGGGGATGCTAAAAAATAAAAACTTCGCTGATCTAGTTGGAAGAAATGGGATTGTCAAAGGCAATTTGTTCAATGTTAGATCCAAATTTGATTGGGGATTCCATCTTGCTTTCTCAGAAATCTACCACTCTTGAAGTCAAGAAAATTTTTCCAGTGAAGAATTCCCGCACAACCAAGCTAATAGACTCACCAACTTAATGCAATCCAAACCACTTGATGATATCGCGTCACACTTTGACAATACACTAAGAAACATACTTTAATCTCCAATGTCATGTCTCGATAAGGAACATATGAATGGCAATTTCCATTAATAGTGTAACTTTAAAAAGGCTCCATCTAAAAGGACTCCAGTCAATTTGAATAAAGAGGTTGTAGTTGAGCTAAAAATGAGGAAGAGAGTTTCGTGCAACAGAGCCCAAGGACAGGTCCTGGCAAGAAGATGTGTTGTGAAGTGACAGGAAGTGTTTGTTTCACGCAATGTGAGGCTGGAGAGATGAAATGCCAACTTTTGTCGCCATCCGAGATCACACCAGATTACTAAAATCCTTTTGATGATATGAGTAGCCATCACATCATCCTCAACAATCACATTTGGCCAAGGCATCAAACTCATTTAAATTCTATTAGGCTCATTGTGAACTACTCCGATAAGACATCCCGAAGACTGTTGCTAAAGTGACCACTAGCCCAGTCGATCTGCTCAGTGTACCGAATGTGTTCTCCCAAAGCTGCCTTATTTGTCAGGTCAATGGCCATGTAATTTCCTTCCCAGTAGATGTGGTTAGCTGTTGTGAATTCAAAGTTTTTTAATAAATTTGAAATAACCTCTAGAATTGCCTGCAATTTCCAATTTGGAGAGAACTCTGTTCTAATTGCATTTATTGTAATCAAGGAGTCCCCTTCAATTTCCCATTTTTTGAGGCCCAGTTCAAAAGCCATCGAAAGCCCCAATAGCAAGGATGTGAATTCTTCCAAGTTACTTGTTCCAATTTTCAAAGGTTTTGCCAATTTGACAATCAGGAAGCCGTCACTAGAATGAATGATGCAGCTCACCCCAGAGGCACCAATATTGCCCTTCGAAGCTCCATCAAAATTCAGTTTATACCAACCCTGGGAAGGAGGTCTCCATTTATAGTTATCTCTGAGGGTTGCAATTTCTTTCACTCCTATACCAATTGTTGGGGGGAGCCTTAAGCCTGAACCAATTTTTTATCATGAGATCATCCCAGCTAGTGTAATACTTATGTCGCGCACTTTGTAACTAGATTCTAGCATTCATGACTTCCACTATAGAGGCTTCAATCCGGTTCAGGATTGAGGATTTATCCATAGAAATATCTTAGAAAATTCTTTTGTTTCTTTCTTTCCATAATTCCCAAATGAGAATTGAAGGTGTGATTGTCCATAAATTACCACATAAGCTATCTTTGATGTATGATTCTTTCTTGTATAGGAGAAACTCATTTTTTTATGGAATGTATTTATTTTTTTATCTTGACTGCAAAATGTAGCATTCAAGATTTCATTCAAAATCCATTTCGTGCAGATCATTTGACCATTGTTTGTCAATTAAATTTTGTGGCATCTGAGCACATAACATTTTGAGATTTTATTGTTTGATAGTTTCTATCTCCGAATTTTAAAGCTCCAAAAAAAGAATTGTAATTGATGCTAAGAATTTATTTATTTTTTGTTTGTTGGAAAGACCCTTTTTAATGTCAATTATTGTTTATAAATTTGGTTTTTTTTTTCATAGAAATAGTGTTTCATGCACTCAACTATTTATAAATAGACAACGGAGACTAAAAGTTAATCAGATTTGAGGATCACATAAAAAATTCAACACAATCATGAATACATCAAATATAATTCATATATTAACCCTTGCAATATACATATGTACTGAGTTAACTCATTTATACAATTTTGGAATCTAATTTTCCATATCCAAGCATTCAAATGTTGTTCACCTCAACCAATAAACTAATATAAATTTTTGGAATATTCAAAAGTCTAGGAGCCCTAGACTATATCACGCCTATTCTATATTTGGAGACTATATCATGCCTACTCTATATTTGGAGACTATATCATACTACTTGTCTCTAATCGGCTTATTATATCAGGGAATACATAATCCCTCTTGACAGATGAATATCTGCTGTAGTTTTCATTTTGAATGGAAATATCATGGTGAGGGACAGTTTGGGGTACAAGTGCCTACCAAATTATCGCATTGTATACCCTTGGTAAAATAAAAAATAGAGCCAGGCGAACAGGTAATTGTGTCAATAGAATCCTCTCCTCATTTTGAGAAATTAGAATTGAAGGGCATATAAGAAACATACCTCTCCTCATTTTGAGAACGACAATCGAGATTTTATCCAATTAAGAAGTAAGAATTCCAAGCTCAAGCATTCAAGTATTTCAAAGTTTATTTCAAGAATCCAAGGTATTTATAGGAAATATTCTCCATTGTAGCAAGCTTATCTCCTATTATGGCCAAGTAGATAAGATCAAAATTAAGGAAGAATACCATCATTCATCCATTCAAGCATTCAATTTTTCAAGCATTCATTATATTCTCTTTCTTCATATCAAGAATTGTGGCAAACTACAATAATTATTATGCAAGACATTCCTTTCATGATTTTCTTTTAAGTTTATGTGTGAAGTTACTCTATCAACATTCATGATCACATTCAAAGAAGCATTTGTGTTCCCAAATTATAAGACACTTCATGTTTTATATCTAGCCTCTGCTCTATGTTAACAAACTTTCTTTTATTTCATTTCAATTTCAAGGTTTATTCCTGATGTGTGCTCGAATGAGGCATCACCTCTCTACACAGAGATTTCATTATTTTTGGTGTCTAAGAATAGGTGGCACCAGTGGCGAGACCCGATCTGGGAAGTAAGTGAGCTTGACTATAGTTTACAACTAGAATCATAAAAAAAGTGTAGGGAATAGGCCAACCCAATCAACCTACTCCTCAAAAAGGCCAACCTAGTAGACGTAGTCTCTCCAAAACTACTTAAAATTAAACTCAAAAGTTAGTTATAGTCTTTGGGCTTGATTTATAGTTACAAAATTAGTCTATCTATTTTTTTCTTATCTTTACATTCTAAAACTTATCTTTTCCTCTTTTCTAGTCGTCTATCTTACATTTTTCAATCCAACTTGCATAAGAAGTCTTGATTATAGAAGAGGATCATTGTACTCACTAAATGCTTAAGCCTACTTGAGCCTAGTAGTTCATGTTTCTTCAAAATGTGCTATAGGAAATAGGATCCCAAACTCTTGCGCCCATTTCTTATGTTAGACTATTGTTAAAAATTTAGCTAGATTCTTGAAGGAGAACTATGCAACCAAAGTCTTTAGACATAATTCCTTTGCTTTCATTCCGGTTGAAGTTGATATTTTAAAAGCTCTATCTGGAATGGTCATTCTAATAGTTAATAATAGATTTTGGTGTCATCTTGTGGACTATGAGGGATTCCCCTTTTATTGGATGTATTATTTTTATACTCGGCATTTCACTTATAAGTGTTCAGAAGTAGGTTTTTTGTAAAAATGTTGTTTATGACCATCTTACTATTTTTTCTTGAAGTAGCTTCAAGGGTGATGTTGTTTAAAAGGATTGTTTTATGACCATCTTAACTATTTTTTAGATATTCTTTCTAACTATATTTATCTTGACCCAATCAATTGTTTTCTATATCTATGATAGTAATAATGGATCTACTTGGATTGTTGTTCAATGTAACACAAAATATCCCTCTAACAAGGATTCACCTTCTCAAGTTAGGATTTTAGATAAATAGTTTCAAAGTTAGATGGTTAAAAATATGATGTAATTAATTTGGCTCCAACTTTGGTATTTTCTTAATTATTTATTTATTTATTTTGTGAATGGTATATTCTGATTTTTTTTTTGATAGTTTGTGTTAGATCTATAATGGGTTTGGGCCTTTCCTCACTTATTTTAATATTAAATTTTTTTATTCAAATAGAAGACTCTGCAGAAAACCCATTACCAAAGATTTTACTGGATAACAACCAAAATAGCTATATATAAGCATGAACACAACAAGAATAATGGAGGAAAAAATGGGAGAAATAGTGTACATAATGAAAGAGAGAGACAATGCACATGAATGACTAATGTCAACAATTTCTCACAAATATGGTAAATATTGATCATAAACAAAGCTCAATTAATTTACACTAATTAAAATTGAATTTACTTAATTTCAATTGTTTAATCATAGAATATATATTTATACGATCATCATAAATTTTCTTATTTAAATAATATTTCTTTCTTCAATAAATTTTGAAATCCTATAAATAAATACTTTAATTATGTAATTATTTTTGTTTATCTTTTAAAATGAAATTAACAATCGTCTTATTATTTTAATATTATTTTGTCATTAGTTCAAAAAAATATACATATTGAAAGAAAAGAAAATTATGATATAAGATGTGAAGAAACAAACATATTTATTGTTTACTTGATGAATGTAAGAAATTGTTTGTTAATATTTTGATATTCAATAAAATATATTTTAGAGAAAGTAAATTGTCAAACTCGGCAAACATTTCTAAACAAGGTTTATTTAATATATCCAAAGCATTGAAAACATATGCACCTTAATAGTCTTTGAGCTAGAGACTATTTCATAGCACTCCTATATTTAACAAGAGATTAATACATGCTAGTTCCCTCTTACTTGCTTATTATATCTGTGAATCTATAATCATTCTCCAGTGATAAGAAATGAATATAGAGATATGCAGTAGCTTTTATTTTGAATGGAAATATGATGGTCAGGCACAGTTTGATGCACAAATTCCTCCACCATCAGGGCTGTAAGGAAGCAAAGGTGTGCGGAAACGCTTCCTACGCTAATCTTGAGAGGACAATTATACAAATTTCAACTTAAAAAATTACAGCGATTCAAAGAAACACATTCAAGAGTATAAATGAAATAACCATAAACACATAACACTATGATTATCGTGGGGAAAACCCTTATGGGAGAAAAACCCCACACTCTAAAACCTGCATAATGTATTATCAA
>MU223175.1:749884-782357 GCA_018584345.1 Thuja plicata | reverse complement strand
ACAGCTTCAGCCCAGAACTTTTGTTCTAGTCCAGCTCCACTTAGCATACTCCTAGCCTTCTCCATCAGGGTCTTGTTCATTCTTTCTGCAACTCCATTCTGCTGTGGAGAATACGGAGTTGTCTTCTATCCTTTAATACCACAATCTTTACAAAATGTATCAAAATCATTGGAGAAAAATTCACCACCATTATCAGTTCTCAAACATTTTATTATCTTTCCAGTCTGCAACTCAACCATTGCTTTAAATTCTTTGAAACAACTGAAAACTTCAGCTTTACTCCTAAGAAAATAAACCCATGTTCTTCTACTGAAATCATCAATGAAAGAAAAATAATAAACTGATCTACCAATCGAAGGGACATCAACTAGACCAAATACATCTGAATGGATTAGATCCAAAATATATGAGGACTTATGAGAACTTGAGTAAAACTGAATGCGGTTTTGCTTACCATAGATACAATGCTCACAAAAATTAAATTCAAGATTGCAATCATTCAACCCATCAACAAGGTTCTTATTTTTCAAGGTCTGTAGACCCTTCTCACCTATGTGGCCGAGTCTTTGGTGCCATAACATGGTCTTCTCTGCAGGCAACTTTGATTCGGTAGACAGAGCAACCTTGGGTACCCAAAAACCACGACCATCTGTTCAAAGAGAAACCCTCTCCTTTTCCAACTGAGTAGTCTTTTTCACAATCTTATCAGAAGTACTATTGCACTCAACCGTGCATGCATCAAGCTGGTACAGTGTACCCAATCTTCTTACTCTTGCTATTACCATAGCACCTCTTACCATTTTCACACCTACTCCAGAGAATTATACATGCACACCCGCATCTATTAGCTTACTAACAAATAACAAATTCCTTGCTAGTCCCAGGATATGCAAGACACCATCAAATCTTCTAATTCTACCATCAAAAAATTTCACACGAATACTTCCACGACCAATAGTATCAAGAACTGAGTTATCACCCAAATACACCTTACCACCATCAAAATTTTCATACTTACTAAATCGGTTTCTATTACGAGTCATGTGGAAAGATGCACCTGAGTCTATTAACCATGCATTGTCACCAGCATGAGTGGCCAAGGCTGCGATAAAAGCATCTCCATCTTCCTTCTCAGACTCAGAATCAGAATCTTGCTTCTTTTTCTTCTTCTTCTTTTCCTCTTTGCAATCCTTTCAAAAGTGTACGGATTTGCAACAATTCCAACATATCACCTTGGACTTACCAGGGGATTTTGATCTCCCCTTATTCTTGGACTTAGAACGGCCATGTTGCTTTTCATTCTTGCCTCTTTCCTTTGGTCTTCCTCGAACACTCAAAGCCTCTTTAGCATTCAGAGAGACCTTCCTTCTCATCTCCTCAAAAAGTAGAGAATCAACAACATCCTCCATCTTCAAGACAATATAAGTGCTCCCTATGGCCATGACAAGGTTGTCCTATGAATCTGGCAATGAGCATAGCAGGATTTGGCACCTTTCTTCTTCATCCATCGCTACCCCAACTGAGGTCAACTGAGTCACCAACATATTGAAACTTTCCAGATGCTCAGGAATTCATCCACCTTCTTCCATTCTCAAGGAATACAACTTCTTCCTCAAGAAAATCTTGTTAACAAGTGATTTTTCTTGATAGATCTCACTTAGCTTCTTCCAAAGCTTCTTCGCGGTAGACTCTTCATGAACATTAATCAGAATTGAGTCTACAAGACACAATCTTATGAGACCTTTAGCTTTTCTGTCCATCACATCATATTGTGTAGCTAAAGTTGGATCTGTAGGCCTTAGCTTATTCTCATCCACCGCATCCCATAGATCCCGATCAATCAACAGATCTTCCATCTTCAGCTTCCACATCTCAAAGTTTGTGCCAAAAAACTTCTCTACATCAATTCTCCCTGACATGCTTGCCGTCTTTGCAATCTTGCAATACAGAAATGAAATACTCTGCACAAGCTCCCACTCAAACTTTGATTAGCTCAAAAAACCCTATACCCAACAAATAGAACCACAAACTGGCCAGGCTCTGATACCACTTGTAAGGAAGCAAAGGTGTGCGGAAACGCTTCCTACACTAATCTTGAGAGGACGATTATACAAATTTCAACTTAAAGAATTACAACGATTCAAAGAAACACATTCAAGAGTATAAATGAAATAACCATAAACACATAACACTGTGATTATCGTGGGGAAAACCCTTACGGGAGAAAAACCCCACACTCTAAAACCTGCATAATGTATTATCAAATCAAAGAAGATTACAATACACTTGCAATGCAAGTTCTTACAAGAGCATCACCTCAACTCAAGCTTGGAGAGACACCACTAGCATCCTTCTGGCACCCAGCCTTGCAAACAAAACTCCATAATACAAACTCCTCCCCAAGCCCTCCTTATATAGTGATTTTCCAACCTGGAAACCACTTGTGGTTTTACAAAACCATGGGTTTAACCACCGTGCCACATGTTGCCCATTTTTGACATTTACATTTCCAAGATGAAAAAACAACCAGGTTAAAATAGTAATCCCGTCCATAATTTTGTCCCCTAGTTTAGACCCTTATAAAAGTCACAAAATGAATCATTAAGGCTCTAAAAATGGCCCACCTATATTCTACTATTGACAAGACTCATTTTTGACAACTCACTAACCATTTTCCAATGCATAAACATGTGGAAAACTACCAAAAAAAATATTGGACTTATTTGAAACAAACTGCAAGGTTGAAACACATGTTTCTCAACAAGGGCAGCATACAACCTTGCAACAAAATTTCCCATCAGGACAGTCATCAGGGCTAAAACACTTGTAGTCAGTGCCGCACTGTGCTGAAACTATTCTCACCCCTTCAAATATCACAATTACCATCAACACTAATAAAAACTTCTTTGCAAATTGCATGATTCCTGATTTCTTAGCACCCATTTTTTGATGAATAGTGTCTTTTCTATTAAAAAATATTAAAGTTACATATCCACAAAAAAGGGGCCGGGGGATATAGAAATCACCCTGCAGAGTTCACATGGCAGATCCGGAAATGAAAACTATTCATCAAAAAAACATTAAGCCCTCAGGCAGCAAGAGCAGAGGCAGAAGGCGGAGGATCTTGATCATCCGGTCCCCACTTCTTAGTGGGATTGGCAGGAAAGTCGGGAAGCACCCAACCAGCATCATCAGTATTTTCTTTTTCTTTTTCTTCATCCGCCCTGGGCGGGGAGATAGCAAGAGCCAAACGGGGAAACTTGGAAGAGGTGGTAGGAGGCCAATCCAAACCATGGCGAGCACCAGAAATAGCAGGAGCACCAGGAGGGGCAGAATGCGCCGGAGCCTGCGCCCACCCAGACTATTGAGGAGGCGGAGAAGCCGAGCGGTGCCACCATCCATCCCCGCCACCTCTCGGAGAGTGGTGGCGGGGGGCCTGGGACTGCGGCATGTGTGAGTGGCGTGTAGAGGAGCTGCGCCCATGGTGGCGGCCTCTGGGAGGCGTTCCCTCAGTAGAAAGAGCATCCACAGGAACCCGAGCAATAGTGCAGGGAGCATTTCCCCAATGATTGAGCAGCTCCTGCAGGTGAGCCACTTTATTGGCTTCCACTTGAATCTGCATAATAACATTATTACATATACAAGCTTTGTTAAACATAGCAACATTTGTATCAAGAGAGCTGTGAGAGAAAATAACAGCATTTCTATCTTTCCAAAGATTAAACAAAATCTCCATCCTGAAAGTATGCCAAATTTGAGTAAACTTGGAGGGGAGTCTGGGAGAGTCTCCTAAGACAATCATATGCCAAGAGAAGGGCTCAGGCCAAAAAGGCTTAAAAAAATCGTGAATCCACTGCCAATACTGTTGAAGTCTCCTACAGAACCAGAAAATGTGCAAAAAGGTCTCAGGGTGACCGCAAAAAGGATAGCGAGGGTCATGAACTCCCAGATGTTTGAGTCTAGGGCCAACTGGGAGGCCTTGAAACAAAAGACACCAAGAAAAAAGAGCCATCTTGGGTTCTTTAATGGTGGTCTAGATGGTATGAAATGAGAGCTCAAGTGGGAAGTGGTCGAATGAAGATGCCATCCCTGGTTAAGGATATCCACCATCGGAAGATGCGGAGATAACCACCTATACCCCATCCTTGGTTTGTAATTGGTGAAAGGCATGGCAGGATACCATTTCCAATCCTTCCACCACGGCCTATTAGCCTGAATGCCAATCTTGTGAAGTAGATTGGTAGGAATAGCTGAAACCAAAAGATCAAAAGTCTGGCGATCAGAATGAGCCAGTCGAAATTGAACCTGCATATCCTCCCAAGATCGGAGCCCCATAGAGACTCTGGAAAAAATATCTTTGGGAGTCCGAACACCACGTTTGAAAAAATGCAGAGCACAAGCCCCTTGAGTTTTGGCCAAGGGTATACCATGTATGGAAAACAGAGGAGACCACCAAAGACTCTGCTAATTGAAAGAAAGCCCATTGCGAAAAGCATCACCATCCCATCGAAGCCAGGGCTTTATAGCTTCCTAGGCTTTCCAAATTCTCTTGATGATGAAGGTACCCTGGATTTGAACAGGTTCTCTCATAGTGAGCAAGGTTTGGAGGCCAAGGCCTTTCCAGGCAGGCCGGTGAACCAGAAATCCGGCGGAGATGCAGTGTCTGACAAGAATTTTCCATGCCTCATCACCAGTGAGAGCTTGAATAACCCACTTCGCACAAAGAGCAAGCCCTTGCTTCTGGATAGAAAGAAGGCCCAGGCCTCTAGAGTCACGGGGAAGGCAACAGTACTCCCAAGCAACCCTATGAAACCCATGGCCATCAGCACCGGAGGCCCAAAGAAAGTCTCTGAGCAGGCGCTCAAGCTTGAGATAAGAGGCCTTGGAGGGAGCCCAACAAGAGGAATAATAAACATGGGTAGCAGCCAGCACTTTTGAACAAATCTGGAACTTCCCTGCTAGAGAGAGCGGCTTGCAAATCCAGTAATGCAATTTTTTCTCAATTTTAGCAAGAACAGCATTCCATAATTCCACAGCAGAGCCATGGAAGGCAAAAGGGATGCCTAGGAAGCAAAACACTTCTCCATGTTGCACCCATTTCCAGCTAAAACTAGCAAGCCAAAGCGGAGCTGGAAGAAAGGATTGTCTGAAACAAAGAGTTTTGCACCATTGAATGGCTGATCCAGAGGCTTGACAAAAGGTGTCCAAGCATTACAAGGCATTGGAAATGTTCTCCTCATCCTCAATAAGAGTGAGAAAGGAGTCATCAGCAAAATGGCCATTGACCAACTGGGAAGAAGAATCGGGAAGTGCTGGACAAAGGCCTGAAGAATGGCTGGAAGTTCAGTGAGGGTTTCAGGTCCTTGCTTAATCTTTTGAATACCAGCATTGGTATGACGAGCTTTGAGAGCCTGAAAAAACTCCTTGGAAGCTTTGTCACCCACTTCCAACCAATGGAGGCGGGCTTTGATTTGAGCACCACGAGCAGCATAGGCATCAGCAATTTGCTTCTCATGGCGAAGCTGGGCCAGCTTAAGCTGGAGCTTGGTGTCAAAAGGGTTTAATGTAAGCACTTCAGTAGCGCTACGCAGAGCCTTAGTATTAGCTTCATAAGCACGCTTTCTGTAGCAGGCTAGCTGACGGCCATAGATGCGAAGAAATCTCACAGTGCGGGAAATGGCATCATTCCGCCATTGAATCCAACCTGTATCACTGTGGGGCCGAGGCTCAAGATTCCAAACTTGCAGAATGTGGGATAGAGTGGACTTGTGCGTCAGCACAGATGTGTTAAGAAAAAATTGCGTATGTGTAGCTCTCCTGGCGCAGGACTGCCAGGTAATGGAAAAGTAAATGGGGAAGTGATCTGACAAGGTAACATCTGTCATAGGAATGACAGGTAGGCCTCAGTCTTCAAAAAAAGAGAAAAAAGATTGAGCCGTTATCATAGCATGATCTAGTCTCTTAAATATGCGGTCAGAACCCGCTCTAAAATTAGACCAAGTATGCCAGACCCCACCCTGTTGGCGGTGGTTAGCGTTGGGATCAAAAAGGCCCAATTTATTGCGCATGTGATACCAGGCTTCTCTCTCCCCAGCTGTCCAGTGAAAAGGCAAAATTTCCTCCTTGTCAGTGGCCAGCTCAACCATATTAAAGTCCCCACACATAACCCAAGTAGCTGGAGGCAAGTTGTCTGCCAACCAGTACCATAATTGAGATCTTTCAACAGCATCATTGGGGGCATAAACATTAATAATACCAAAAGAATGATTATGCAGAGATAGCAAAATCCAGGTTACATGTTGCATCGGGTTAGATCCATGCGCAATAACACAAGAATGAAGGTGAGGTGACAGAATAGTAATGACTCCACCTTTGCCAGCTTCATGCTGAGAAGAAAAGACAATGCCATCCGGCCATATGACACGACAGGTAGAGTTAAGCAAAAACCCCAAAATTTTAACTTCTTGTAAACACAGTACGTCCAGAGTCTGAAGTCTACGATGGGTATCACGAACATAGTACTTTCTGGAGAGGTCAGTTAGACCTCGCACATTCTAGGATAGAAAATTCATAAAAACTCTTGCATGGCTTCCTCATCCTCGAGAGAGGAGAAGCTATTCTGCAAATAGGCTGGAACAGAACCAAAGCTGGGGAGGAAATCTCTAGAGGTGAACCACCTTTTATCCGGGTCTACCATGTGTCCATCAGGACTGCGAGACCGACGCATATCCCTAGAAGTGGGCAAAGAAACTGCTGGCGGTGCAAGCACCACTTCTGGAGTGGGTGGCGTTGCAGCTGAACTCTTCCCCTATGAAACAGGGTTTGAAACAATGGGCGCCACTGGTGGCGCATCAACTGGCGAAGAATGACCAATGGGCACATCTGGAGATGGCACTACAGCACCAGAGGCTGGTGGCTTCTTAGGGCCTGAGGCATTCTGGCCTTTACGCGTAACGATAGTCCATTCTTCTTTTTTTCCAGCCTCGGCGGCCTTAACCGGCGCGTCTTTAGGCGTGGGTTCACCCGAGGGGTAACCAGTGGGCAGTCTTTGATCTTGTGCTCTGCCGATTGACACTGATAGCAGGTGTTGGGCAGATTCAAATAAAGCACCTTTTGAGAGATGGTGAGAGCACCAATCTGAATTTCAATAGTGTCCTTGAGGTCCCTAGAAAGGTCGAACTCAACACAGACCCGCTTCTGGGGACAGGCATTGAAAAATTTGTCATGTTACATGACAATGACTTCGCCTAGGGTCTTAGCAATAGACTCAATAAACGGCCAACATGGAAAAGGGAGGCCAGGGAACTCAACCCAAACTGGAACCCTAAGTTTTTTGTCTTCCGAGACAGTAAAATCTCGAGACCATTTCTGAAAAACTAACAGGGAGGACCTAACAGTCCAGGGTCCACGGTTAAAAACCGCTTCCGCCTAAGAAGGGTTAGCAAACCGGAAAAGGAAAAAACCTTTGGTAAGGTTTTTCACACCGTCAAAACGGACCCCATGAGGGGTCCAGCTCTTATTGACCCAATCCTTGAGGATACTTTCAGGAGGAGTACAACCCACAAAATATCCAATTAGCATATGCTTTTCTAACCATTCACATGCAGAATCAAATTCCTGTGGATTAAGGATAATATCAGGGTTACCTCGTGAAAGACCTTCGGGACAAACTTGCAGGGACGTTTGTTCAGAGGAGGCACCATGGCTGTCCGAAGCTTCAACTCAAGCACCAGCAGCAACTGCTGGGCCAAATTTGGCCAGAGCCATACTAAAGGCTAACCCTAATGCAAAAAAGATCCCGCAGTAAATGCGGTATGACAGATGGATGGCTCAGCTTAGCACCCATTTTTGTTTGGTGACTGATTGAATGTGCGTATGCTATGCTTATATAAGTGGATTGGGATGTTATGTTTAAGATAAGATATGTTGGTGTTCACGTTGGGACGTTATGCTCAACATAAGGTGGGTTAAACATATGAAATAATAATAATTTCCCTTGTTTGGGTCTAGGTGAGAATAAATTAGCGGCAGTGTTTGGTTATTCAGGTTGGCAGGTCCAGAATTGAAATGGCAATGTAAATGAAAATAATAGTAATGATGGAGAATAAATAATACAGTTGATAGGTAAGGTATATTGTTGTTTATGTTGGGAATAAATTAGGGCTATTATTTGAGGTGTTAGGAATATGAAACAACAACGAAAATTAACAGAGATGAACATTGGAAATAGAGTAGCGATATGACGTTGGCTTTGGAGTTTCTGTCGAATATGGTATTTCTTGTTTGGTAGAATATGGTAAAAGACACATTTATATATATCGTTTTGGGGGTTTACTTAAAGTTGATGTGAATCTCTATCGTTAGCTATAGGAGTCTCATTAACTTGATGTATATCATACTATATTTATGATTTTCTATTAGCTACCAATACAGGTTTATGTAGGATCCAAATAAATATCATTGGATTTCAACAAAGCATGTTTTCCTATATGTTTGACGTACACTAAAGTATGGTTTACAATATAAGAAGAATGCCCAGTTCTTTCTATAGGGATATGTTGAATTGGACTATGCCAGGTCCATAATTAATTGGAAATCAACATAACCTTATAATTTTGATCTTGGATATGGTCTTATTTTGTGGGTTACTAAGAAGAAAAATATTAGCTATCTCTCATCTGTTCAAGTTGAATATTATTGCACATGAGGGGTTGTGCGCAAGGAAATTTGCTTACATCATATTCTAAGTGATACTTTTATTTCAAAAGACTAGCCAACATTTTTTTTCAACAATAAAGGGGTGTTGAAGCTTACATTAAGAATATATTTTTTCATGAGTGCACCAAGCATACATAGGCTATATATCATTATATTTGTGAGTAGGTAACGCAACATCACATATGTCTCTAATACTTCTCAATTAATTCACAGATTGTCAATATGCTCACCAAGCCCCTTGGCAATGTGACAGTTGAATTATTTTAGGGGTACCTTTGTAAGACTAATGTTTTAAGGGGAGAATATAAGTGTCGTAAACTTACGTCTAGTTTATATTATTCTTACTGTTCCTCTTACCATTCCTCTTTTCTATTATGATTTGTACAAACTATCATTTCTCAATTGGTACAAATAGCCTAATAGGATTCATCACTATATATGATATAGTGATGAAGAGGAAGAGGAAGACATCTTACCCAAATGTAGAGAGATATGATAAGTTTGCAATGACAAGTACTAGAACTCATGAACCAATTAGAAAACCAAGGATTACAAAGAGAAGGAGATGAATCTGATCGAGAGGCGAACCAAGAGAATGAAGATTTAGAAGAAGGAAAAGAAGAAGAAGCGGGTTTCGAAGGGAGGCCACTTAGAGTCTTAGAGGGAAAAAATGAAGTGATCAAGGTTGATGTTTCAGACTATCGATGATAGAAGAAAAGAAGATGAAGTTTGCATGCACCAAGTTAAAGGGACATGCGATGATCTGGTGGGATCATCTCCAAAATGAACAAACAAAGAAAGGGAAGGCTAAAATCAAGACATGGAGAAAAATGGAGAAAAAGATGTGAGAAAAAATTCTTACCTGTGGGTTATGCTCAAACACTCTTCCAAAGGTTACAGAATTCAAAATAGAACTTGTCTTATATGCAAGATTATAAAGATGCATTTTATAAGTTGTCCATCTATATAGAACATCAAGAAAGAAATGAATAGATGGCTGCAAGATATGTGAAGGGTTTGAAATTAACTACTCACGATGAGCTAAGCATGCATGAGATCAACTTTATGGAGGATGCATAACAGTTGGCTCTAAAGGCTGAAGAAAAAAAATAGGTAGTACAATCATAGGAATAGAGGTGTATGAAGGGGTACATCAACTACATTTCAAGGAGGCTCGAGTTTTAGTCAAGGAAGTGAGAAACAACAAGAAGCCTGTTAGAATCCGTCGAATCAACAAAGAGGAAGGGGGTTTCAACGTGGAAGAGGCTATGGTAATGGAAGAGGATGGGAAAGCCAAAGAAGACCATTCACTTATTTCAAATGTGGAGAAGAAAGACACAGGGCCTTTGAGTGTTCCAATTTTAACATGCAAGATCGAAATCATGGAGGACCATCTAGAGTGAACCTAGCCTAGGTTGACAATGAAGGATATGAACAAGAACTATGTCTGGATATCGGAAAACTTCTCATGATGAGGAGGACAATGATTATTCCAGCAAAGGAGGATATATAGCAGAAATGCTCTAATGATTCATGGCTCAGAACAAGCATATTCAAAACAAGGTGTACCTCATGTGGAAAGCTATGTCAAGTAATTTTTGATGGAGGCAATTGTGAGAACATGGTTTCTAAAGAAATAGTGGAGAAACTAAATCTTGAGTGCAAAAATCACCCTCGTCCCTATCGGGTTGCATGGTTCAAAAAGGGAAATGAAGTTATGCTAGATAAGAGGTGCCTTGTTAAATTTTCCATTGGAAAGGTCTACACCGATGAGTTATGGTGGGATGTAGTTCCAATGGATGCATGTCATGTCCTCTTAGGTCAGCCCTGGCAATATGATAGAAAGGTTATTCATAATGGAGAAAAGAATAATTACACCTTCTGGAAGGATGGATCCAAGGTAATCTTGTTACCTCTCAGGGATGATGGAAAAGTTGAAAGTATGCTATCTAAAAAGGAATTTATCAAGGAGATTAAAGTTACAGGGTGTTGTTATGAATTAGTAGTGCAAAGTGGTAAAGAGGAAGACTTGACAATACCACCAGAAGTGGTTGCGGTGTTGCAAGAGTATTCAGATGTCATTCCAGAGGAACTACTTGATGGTCTCCCCCCAAAATGAGATATCCAACATCATATTGATCTTATTCGAGGAGCAAGTTTTTCCAATCTAGCAACTTACAGAATGAGTCCAACATAGCACGCAGAACTGAACAAAAAGGTAACTAAGCTCATATATAAAGGTTTACTATAGGAAAGCATGAGCCCTTGTGTTGTAAGAGCATTACTAACCCCAAAGAAAGATGTAACATGGAGGATGTGCATAGACAGTTGAGGAATCAATAGGATAACCATCAGGTATATTTTTCTGATCCCTCATTTGGATGATATGATGGATGTTCTTGTTGTAGCAACATATTTCACTAAAATTGATTTGTGAAGTGGGTACCACCATATCCGCATCCAAGAAGGGGATGAATGGAAAACTACTTTCAAAACTAGGGATGATTTGTATGAATAGAAGGTTATGCCTTTTGGTTTATCTAATGCACCTATCACTTTTATGACACTCATGAATACTGTGTTGTGTTCCTTCATTGGCAAGTTTGTAGTAGTTTATTTTGATGATATACTTATTTTTAGTAAGGGAAGGGAAGAACATTTGCAACACTTAGGGATCATATTGGGTGTATTAAGAAGAGAGAAACTTTATGCTAATTTGAAGAAGTGTACATTCATGCAAGCAAGCCTTATTTTTCTAGGCTTTGTCATTTTTGCAGATGGTATCAAGATGGATCCAGAGAAAGTTTGAGCCATTCTTGAATGGATTAGTCCATGTAGTATCACCGAGGTGAGAAGTTTTCATGGCTTGGCTACTTTCTATATAAAGTTCATTTGTAATTTCAGCAACATTGTAACACCTGTGACAAACTGCACTAAGGGTCGAGATTTTTCATGGACCGAAGAGGCGAAAGAGAGTTTTTAGTACTCTAAAGAAGAAGGTCAGTGAAGCTCCTATATTGGCCTTACCATATTTTAATAAAGTGTTTGAAGTGAACTATGATGCCTTACATGTGGGCCTTGGTGGTGTACTCAGCGAAGAAGGTAGCCCATTGCCTTTTTTAGTGAAAAACTGAATGATGTGCGAATGAAATATTCCACATATGATACAGAGTTCCATGTAATTGTGCAAGCTTTGAGACATTGGAAGAATTATCTGCTACCCAAATAATTTGTGCTATTTTTGAGACCATATTGCTCTAAAATACCTTAACACATAAATTAAATTGAATAGTAGACATGCAAAATGGGTCTCTTTCCTTCAAGGGTTTACTTTTGTTCTGAAGCCTAAATTAGGGAAACATAATCAAGTTGTAGATGCCTTGATTAAGTGTGTTGTGATTCTAACCATCATGGAAATAAAAGTTGTTGGCTTTGATACAATCAACAAGTGCACATAAATCAAGGTAGATTTTGGGTCATCTCTGCACGCAGCCCGAGGTAGATTTTTGAAAAAAAATCTAAAAAAAAATTAAAAATTAAAAATATGGGCCTTCTGTGATGGCCCCCAGCCCGTCAATTTTAATGCCTCAGTCCGCTGACATCAGCAGGGTTTGAAAAGTCTTAGCCTTCACCATTGAGCTTTTTGGTTTTATAGTCTAACTTCAAACAATCATATATTGCTCATATTAGGTCCAAATTGAGTGAAATATTTTTTTGATTTTGGGTAGAATTGTCTAAATATTTCTAGGTTGTTCTTATTTTCTAGGTTGGAGTCACGGATTTATCATAAATTGTAGGTTTTGATCACTGTACCTGTCTAATCCTCTATTTTGCAACTTCCAAAGCCTCGTACAGGCTCATACGGTAACATTTTTTAGTTCAATTTTTTTTGAAAGTGCGTGATTTTTTATCTACTTTCTGGATATGCAATCATATTTATGATTTTCTGATTTTTCTAATTCTGACGAGTTTTGGGCTTTGTTGTTCTCTGACTTATCTTGTTGATTACAGCCTAACAGTGGTTTGCAAGACATTTAAAAATAAGACTAAAAATACATAATACTAACGAATTGTCTTACAGGTTGCCTTGATCGATAGGATGCTAAACTTTGTGCTTGCATTTCATTTTGTTTTATTACTATAAGAACCCACATGCAAGACTTCTAAAATGAACTTCTATTTTGGCATTTTAGGAATGGCAATGATTTTAGGAAACTATTCTCTTGCCCTTGTGGGATGATAAAAAATCTAGAAGCATTTTTGTCATCTTCTTATGTGTTTGAAGTGTATTTTATATTGTAATCCTAAGAATTATATGAACGTATCCTCTCCCCTTGCCTTTGTGGATCTTGGGTGTAAGAGAAACTCATATAATTATTTTATCGTGGCTACCTGCCGAGTGCTTTAATAGAGCCAAAGAGAGTGGATTTCCGAACCGGTAACAAGCTAAAGCCAAGACCTTCCAAACCGTATATAAAAATTTCCATTGTGATTAGTCTCACAGTGGACAGGTGTGAATTCATTGTGGCAACCAAAATCTCCTCTAGTACCCTAGTGGTGTGTTAAAGTCCCTACATTGTTAAGGTGAAAACCTTTCTTTGAAAGGATTGGGAGAGCCCCCTTAATTGGTAAAATGACTTGATCACAACCACCTGAATGGATGCCTTGACTATGAACTTTGTTTTAGTGACAAAAAACCCTCTATATGTTGGTGCAGAGGGTTAGAGACCGACTAAGACGTCCCACATTTTCACGGCTCCTAGTAGAAACAACACTCCTTTTGGAAGTGATTCCCTTGGGATTCAAAAATTGGTTTTCCTGAGAACTGAGTGCACATGTAAGGAGGAGCCCGTGCCTCCAAGCTTCTAAGTTGTCTGCTATGAGTAAGTGTGGCTGAACTTTGGTTCAAGTGGGAATTCAACAAATATTGCCCTGGCTTACCTAGGTTGTGATGTGACTATTTCTTTTAAAAAAAAAAATCTTCCTGATGTGTCTTGCGTGAGTGAAACATCGAAATATACACCAAACATCAAGAAAACATCAAAACAATCAACAAACTTGCATTCTTAAGTGTCAAACTGTAAACTTGCTCAATTTTCTATCCAGTCATTTTTCAGTCTTCCTTGGTTTATCCAGATCAGATTAGATTACTTACCCCATTGTTAGAATCTTGTTTACACTTTGGATTCTTGCATTGACCTCTTGAACTAGTAACCTTTGATTTCTCAAGTGACCTTGTTTGGAGTTGGTGAGCTAGAAATCATCCTTGTTGAGAAGACAAACCTTTAGATCCTTTAGTAACACACTGGGAGAGTTTTAGTAATCTCGTATCCATTAACTTTCATACAAACTCAAATTCAATCAATATAACTTGGGTAAATCATCCTCCTGATCCATATGTGTTAGGGTATTCACCTGTTCAGTGGGCACCTCTATGGCAGTGTTGATTTACGCCTCTTGCAAAAATTCTATCTTATCACCTCTCTTTTGGATAAGTGATGCCTTTACTATCCTAGTTTGGTACCAATGGTTCTTAGGGTTGTCCTATCACCTAGGACCTTTTCTTTCATGCCAGTTACAACAAGATATCAAGTAGATCAAGGAAAATGACCTAAAGTAGTCTTTAACACACTACCCTTAGTTCAAACTTGCCAAAAACGTAAGGGAAAAGAACCCATATTTGATCAATCACCCAGGAACAACTCAGAAATTTGGTTTGATTCCAAGTGTAACCTTACTAAGTTGAGTACACCCTTAGCATCTTTTCACTCAGATATGGATATGAGTTACACAATGACTCGACGAGAGAGGGGAGAAATGGATAAACACCTTGATGACATATTTGAAAGACATAGAGATACCATTCCATTTGGTGGTTCCTCTCATGAAAGTTGAATAGTCTCACCCCTTATCTCATCTAGATATCTAGATGCATACCAAAGGGATGAGAGAGGTACGAGGCAAGCCTATCAAGATGAAAAATCACAACATGATAACCAAGCTGATAAACCTTATGACACTCATTTGAATGCCACATTCACCAATGACTTGTTTAGAAATTGAAGACCAAGTTCACCTCTCAAAACATCTTCAAGATACATGAATAAAAGACTTAAGAAGATTGAGCTTGAAAAGAAAGCCTTCCTTGATGAACAAGCTGCAAAGGAAGAGAAATTTAGACTCCTAGAGTTGGATAGAAAAACTTTGTTGGAGGAAGAAAGGAAAGCCTTCCGAGAGGAGAAAGATAGACTCTTGGCTCAACAACTTAATGATCAATTCAACAACATGCATTTTGGTGGTGGAAACAACTCTCCTCCATCCACCCCTCCTAAGACTCCATGAACTAGAAGACATTTGACAAAACCGTCATGATCTCCTAGCCCTAGAGGAAGAAGGGCTTCAAGACATGATCATTATAGGATACTAACACCTCCTAGGAACTCAAGTCAACCTTAAAAATGTTCTCACCATGGTTCACAATATGGGGGTAGTAGCTCAAGTTTTGACCTTAGCTCCCCAGACTTCATGAAAATGCAAAAAGAACACTCTTCCAACAATATGTTGAGAAATATTTGGAGCAAAACAAAGAAAAGTTCCTAGAGAGTTTAATCAACAAAGGTGCTAGAGTCCCCTACAACTTTTATGTGGACAAGAAGATTAAGAAGCAAGGTCCATCTCAAGAAGAGGAGATCAAACAACTTAAGAGCATGATGGAAAATATGTTAGCACCCAAGAATTTATTCTCACCAGATTCGATTTGTCCTAATCCTTTTGACAAAAGTGTTAACATGAAAGACTACCCTAGAAAGATTGAGATCCCTCAATATGAAAAATGTGATGGGAATGGAGATCTACATGATCACATCCACCAGTTTTACATCACAAGTTTTGATTTCCATCAAGATGACTCATACCTCATGAGATTGTTCCCAAGGAGTCTTAAGGGTCAAGCGATGGAATGGTTTACCAACAATAACAACGATAGTCAAAACAACAACAACTCTAACAAGGATAAAGGGAAGAACTCACAATGGAATAGGAAAAAACAAGTGGTCAATGATGGAGTTGTGGACTCCTCCCAACCCAAAGATCAAACTGTGTTCCACTTGTCTAGTGTTGTTCAAGCCATGAAGCTCAATACATCTAATCAACAAGAGAGAAAGTCGAGATACCAAGATAGGCCTAAGAAAGAAAGACGTTAATTTTCAAAGCTTGGTAACTTATATGAGGATGTCTTAAAAATGCTCATTTCTAAAAACCTTGCACATCCTCAAGATCCCGTGAAGTATTATATACCTGATGTTAAGCCACATTGGTGGGATAAGAAAGCCTTTTGCAAGTTTCATAGTGGTATTGGACATGGCATTGAAAACTGCTGGAAACTCAAGCATATTATTCAAGATCTCATTGAGAATGGAAAGCTTAAGATAGATGGATTGAACACCAACACCGATCATAAGGCATTCAAAGAACCATTTCCCAAGTATGAAAGGGGGAAACCTCTAAATCCAAGAATGGCAAGGCTGAGATCAATTACACTTACACAGATGCAGATAATGTTATCAACATGCTTGAAGTTGTAGAAGAAAATGTCAACATGATGAGGGGTAAATATCCCTATGGTTATGATCTAGGCATGGACTCTCCTCCTCTCTTTTATGAATAACCTGTCATGGTGCTAAGGGGTCCTAACACTAGAGCGTCATCACAAACTCTCAATGTTGTCACACAAATTCAAGGTCCCGTTGTCATTAGAGGGCCCAATTCAAGTCAACCCAGTAAACCTAAGCAAGTAGCATCCAAGAATGTCACCTTAAAACCAACTATTAATAGTAAGTTGACTTGTCGATTAGTTGCAAAGAACCCCAGCTTAGATTTTGATATTTGAGCTCTTAGAGTTGTCCCCGAGACACAAGAAATTCCTTGAGGATGCTTTACGGACGGCAAACGTCCCCAACAACTTAGATATTGATCAATTCCAGAACATGGTTAATCATATTTCTAGCCCTCATTACCTTACTTTTTCAGAGGATGATGATAAATCTTTGAGCCACCCACAAAATCTTTCCCTTCATATTGAGGTCATGATCCACAAAACCCATGTTAGGCACGTGTTGATAGATGGGGGTGTTGGGCTTAATATTTTTTCCTTTAGTCTTTTGAAAGAGTTGGGTTATTCTAAAAAAGTCATAGATACAAGGAAAAGGATCACCATCAAAGCCTATGATGAGGCAGAAAGAAGTTCCAAGGGGTTGGTCGTCCTCCCTTTTAGAATTGGCCTTGTTGAGAAAGATATTTTATTTCAAATAGTTGATGTTGGCCCCCTTGCGTATAATATCTTGCTTGGCGGACAATGGATTCATGATATGCAAGCAGTTTCATCTACCTATCATCAGTGTGTTAAGTTCCCTTAGAATGGAATAGAGATTTGTATACCTGGGGATAACACTTTATCTGTTAACTCAATTTCACCAGGAGCTCATGTTCACCTCAATAGAGAAGAAGAAGACTTTGATGCAACCTTAGCTAAATGTAAAGACAAGCCCAAGTCAGTACATCTTGGCATGGGGGGTATCAACTCAACTACCTCACAACACTGCCAGTTTCACCCAAGTCTTATGGAAAGCCTTCACAAGAAAACAAACCTCTCTCTTCAACTATGACTTTATTTGGCACATTTGTAGAGTCCTCAGTGCCTATTCAAGATGAGAAAGAGGAGACGTTTGTTAGAGACTGGATTTATAGAGAAAAGAAATACATGCACAATGAGAACTTCTCTCCCTCTCCTAAGGCTTATGGAAGAGGGTATAATTTTGTCAAATAGATGAGTTATCCTGAAAATGGCCCTCTTAATAACAGATTGGATGATAGGGCTGAACCTCTTGATCATGCTCTTTTTGGACGCAAGTCTAAGAAGATGGTTAGCACTTCTGGTGCTTCCTCGTCACCTTGTCCTTCTTCAGATTCCTCATAACTTTCATCTCTCACTGCAATATTCATTCCTCTACGCAGCTCCTCTTGTAAGGCTTGCACTTGCCTCTAGAGGACTCTAAACCCTCTTCTATCACACCTCCAGCTCTTCCATCACGGTTCCTTCATGGAGACATTTTTGCCTCTTATCACACGAACCCACAACCATAGTCCTGGTCAAAACTGCCTCACAGTCGATGATCTATCTACACACTCAATAACTCCTACTCTGATACTACTTGATGAAGGGTGCTCCCCTTATTAACACAAACACACAATAAAATCGAGAGTAACAAGTTTTGCAAAGAGAGGAAATGGGCTTTCTATTATCCACCATGAAATGAAATTACAATATTCTGACATATAACATGCACCTTCAGAAATCCAACATGCACAACGACAGGGGAATTTTATTACAATAATCTGTAGGCCATAGCCATCAGCTGCATAATCGATAACTTCCCTAGACAAACCTACGAGCCTTCAATATATAGGCAATTTAAATAGCCCAAGAAGATTCTAGAAATCAAACCCTAAAGTTTGAGGCCGACCAACCCTAAGTCTTCAATCTCCTCCTTGTGTGGGGGGGACGCCCTAGGCAATGCGATGACAATCTTGTCACGGGGATCATAACTCTTCTAGGTGTGGTTGAATTCAACCAGCCCCAATCCTTTTAACTCATTATCTCCCTCCTGGGTCACGGCGAGGTTGCATGTGTAATCCCCACAAGAAAAGGGGAATGGGACATTGACGACCTTCTTCACTATGAAGAAGGCGTGCAGATCCATCATCTGCCTGCCAAATTCTAAAAGATAATCTTATCCCCACAATACCAGGGAAGGAGGTAGGGCTTCCCATTGAAGCCTGTCACCCTGATGTATGTATGGCGTCTGAATTGAATAAAATATTGGCCATAAGAATTGACCAATGTCATTTCCACCTATGACAAGCGGTACCCAGAATCTCAAGTAAGCGTAAGAATGTTGTGGTAAATGAAGGCATCATTTACCTGACAGAAATTCTCAAAGCTGAGCTCCCACTGCAATTGGGGATAATGATCCCAAGGTGTGACCTGTCCCGGACCGTTCCTGAGCTCTCCAACTGTTCCTAGGCCCTGAAAAGCCGGCCTTTGCTGTGCCAATGCCCACAACACATATGAAGTCATATAGAATTGTGAATTCTAGGCGACGGTCTTCATCTGTGTATCTACATGATTTGATATAATTGTCACCCAGTTGAAAGTCCTATTATGTGTTGTTATGTAGTATAAGAAATAATACAACCACGTCAAGAATTCCCAAGCATGAGGCCATCCGAAGATTTTGCACAAAAATATTATGCCCACTTGAATGGGCTCCTTGAAATCCCTACGTGGGATTTCCAATTTCATCCTTTTATAGTTTCTCTTTGGAGACTTCAACCAATGATTATTGAGGTGTTGCTAGGAAATGATCTTGGCCTCACTGAATTCCTTTAGTGAGCTGGCCCTGGTGATGATGATGGACCCTTTGAACTGTGGAATTCCCAACCTGAAAAAAAAGGTGGGGGTGTCCAATGTGATGATTGTGGCGGGGTATTGCAGCGGTCGGGGATCTGGAAGAAAGAATGAGCGAGTGGCCAGATTATAAAATGCCACTAACTGCCAGATAAGTTTGGGTGATTGTACCGCACATGGAAAATTCATGGCCTTGATGATGTCGGAGGCAGCTAGGCAAGTGGCTATCTTATCCCCCTATTCCTTTAACCTGTAAGTGGTCTGGAATAGACCCTGTAATTCGGCCCAACTCCTGGGGTCTGGATCTGTTATTTCATGAACTTTGGAGTCTATCTTGGACCCTGCAACACCTCCATCTTTTGGATACTTGGAGGTTAAAGGCAGCTTGGCCAACATTCTTTCAATCTTTGATTTCGTGGCTACCCGGGTAAAGGTGGTTGGTAGTTCTAGACTATCTGGAGGTGCAAAATCGTCAGACATTTTGAATTAGCTTATCAACAACCTGCAAGACTGGAAAACCGTCAGGACATATATAAACATGAATTAAAACTCTGGGAGATTTCTCACCAGCCCGCACCTGTCAAACAAACATTAGCACCTAGATCAAAAGTTTCAGAGTATCTAAAAATGAACATGGCTTGAGCATTCCGGAGTGTGCGGACATGGTGACAAGGAAAAGGAGGCAAGATCCTGCTGGGAGTCTGGAGTCTAGACAAACTAGCCATTGCCGACGTGACTGGCAATAAGCCATACTCTAGTCATCGTACGTTGGCACATGGGAAAATGGAAGGTGGAGTAAAGGCAGTTATGGCATTGATTAGGACAAGTGGGCTGACACAGGGCAATATTGAATGCCAGAGTGGACACATTTTAAATGCCATGCGTGGGAAATTAATCTCAACATTAATGCGATGAGACCAAGAAGAGAGAAAGCTGCCATGGTTCGAACCAGCGAGGTGTCGAGTTTGAACCGTGGTGACCTTGTCTCAGTGGGGTTGATCTCGTGAGGCAAAAAATACATGACAGAGCGTGAAGAACTCACAAGCTCTGAGGGATAGACACAGCACATATATACATGATATACATAAAAAGTATAGGAGGGCCGAGGGCCAAAGCGTATACATAAGATACAGAAAATATACATCATTTACAACAATATACGGCAAAAATGGAACGCAAAGCAACTACCCTAAAACAAGACCAGAATGTACATAGTATACACTATCTTACATCTGCACAGAGGGCAGACAACCCTCTGGAAGAGCCGACCCACCAATGGGTGGCAGAATAAACAACAAAAAAAAATGCAAAGACGCAAAAAAAACAAAACAAAGCTGAAACAAACAGAAATGAAAACAAAACAAACCAACACGAAACAAAAATAGAGAGAAAAGGCAAGAACTAGAAACACCAACCTGGAATCTGAAGAACGGTGAAGGGAAGAGGCACTAAGACCGCTCTGCAACAACTTTGACCCCTGATGCCAAGAACAGCTACCAAAGATCGATTCGTTGTTACCCACTAAGCTCAGAGAAACTTGCACTCAATTTGCATTCAAATTGCCAATGAATCACTCTGAAAACTCTAAGTGTTTTTAATCACGGTAATTGTGAAAATGACAAGTAAATCTTATTTATACCCGAGGTAAAAATCAAGTTACCTTCTCTCCGCAAAATTTGGAACAGGCGAACCTCCAGACTCTGGGCCCGGGGATTCCAAACAACTATGACTTCTTATGAGGAGAAGATATCGTGGCAGAGAATCCCGAAGTCCAGAATCTGGCTTCTGGAAAGGAGACAACCAACTCCGGGACCGGGTCCCCGAGATGCAAACGACAAAAACATAAACAAAAACAAACCCCCTGAGAAGGAAAACCCGGAGAAAGAAAGAAAATAAACAAGGGCAAAGAAAACAAGGCAAGAGCCAAAAGAAAAAAAAGGGGGACCCAACATTTTGCACACAAAATCTAGGGACGGGTATGTAGGGCATAACAGATGGAGGGCGGGAGTTTAAATCAGTTTGAGTCATGATGGCTGGACAAGAAAGTGAACTTGTTCAAAAGTATGATGTCTGGATTACCAAAAGACAGGGATCTTTGTTGAAGCCTTTGCATTCAACCTAATTCCTTGAGGGAGTACCATCCTTTTATGAATTCCTTGAGTTGAATTACATTAGAACAAATTCTTTGACCATAAATCAATATCAAATAAACATACACTAATTCTTTGACCACACTAAGTTACCACCATATAAATTATTAAGATATGATATTTTGAAAACAACGTATTATTCTATTTTATGAATATTTATAAAACGTTAGCTCAAGTGTGTGAGCTACTTGTCCATGTCTACTAGAACGAGCACTCCTTGGTGTACCCATACCACCATTTACACCCTGCAATGCATATTATTCATGTATCAATTTAGATTCTTATATACATAAAAATTTATTTACTTTTAACAGATTTAGGTAATTAATTAAAATAACATGTCAAAACACAAATTTAAACAAACCTGCGTTGGCTACCTACCAAACACCATTGTCATTAGATCATCTGTGGGGGCCATATCCCCAGTAGTAGATGCATGACATCTTCTCCCACAATGTACACATGAATGGGCTGGGCTGACCCTACAACTGTATCTAATGATAATGGAGCTGGCGCGGGATGATATGATCCTAATGGTGCATATGATGATGATGAAGCTAGCACAGGATGGGATGATCCTAATGGCACATGTGATGAAGATGGAGGTGTCATAGGCACTGATCCATCCTCTCTTCCAACTAACTGAGTGCCATGCTAGATAATGATGCAGCTGCATGAAGAGTCTGTATATCCATAGACTCCTTCACCACTACTGGGACCACAATATGAATGAGTTGGTATTCTCATAGTATGCATCCTCTATTTTGGTCAGGTAATCCTATGTGCCCCAGGTCTATGCTACACAGAGCCTCTCCCTCTACCCTAGAACTCATGAAAGTCAAAGTAATTCAGCTTCTCGTCAAGGATAAACTCACAGTATAACTTTCTCAAAAAATATAAAGGCACCTCATTATTATTACAAGGTGGTTGGTCAAATACCATGTACCACCTATCCCAAAATGATGATTTCATCCCCCTATGAGCACACCAATGTATACGAAACTGTTTCGTATTATCTTCTAGGGAATTGCTAGTATTAGGATCGGTAAAAAGGGCACATATGTCACATTTTTGTAAGGATTTTCTTTTCACATCCTCATATGATAAACCATCAGCATAATATGTACGACATCTATCCCTCCATGAACCCCATTTTGTCACCTCTTGAGACACCTCATTTGCACTATTGGATATTTTTTCTAATGTAGTGGCGAAGGTAGAGTGATGCTGAAGACCGGAAGCCTTCAACCTATTGACTAATATATTAATTTGTGAACTATTTTGGTTAAGGAGTTGCATGAGGTCCTCTTGTGTTTCATATACATGACCTAATGGCACATGTGGAGGGTCTATAAGTGGCGATGGTTTTGGATAAGGAGAATTTTGAGGAGGGTTTACGGGTGGTGATGGTGGTTGATGAGGAGAATTTTGAGGAGGATTTACGGGGGTGGTCTTTCATTTCTTTTTCCTCTTCTTGGGTTGTTTGATGAATCTGATATGAAATTAATAAAAGAAAACAAAAAATCAATATCATAACCAAATTTAATTACAAATGCAAAAAAAAATAATAATAAAAACAATAAAACATACCTAATTTGTTACAGGGCGCCATTGCTTGAAAATATAGAAATTATTGAAGAAATGTTGTTTTCTTCAAAGCACGATCGGGTTTTAATGTTTTTTTCCCTCCTTCACTCTGCTGCTCCATGGTTTAGGTGTTAGAAATGGCCTAAGCAGTGGGCATTCCAAAATATAATATGTTTCTAATAACCCAATCAGGTTATTAGAAACATCTCAGAACCCGATCGGGTTCTAAGAAATATTGTTTTAATAATATTGTTTAGGCTTGGTTACCAAGCCTAGTACAATTTAGAAATTTCAATAACCCGACCGGGTTATATGAAATTTGAATTTTTTAAAAATACATGTCCAGTTTTTTTAATCGCAACTTGGTGCACATACCCATTACAGTGCTCACACTGGTCTCAAATTGTATCACTTTTGCATTTGTGTTTGCCCTTCGCATAATAATACTTGAGTTGTCAGTAATCCCTAACTGCAAAAGATCCACACGAAGTGTGAGAGATTGAAGTTGTACGACTTGTACAGTACACACCATCACAGAGGAAACCATGGTGATCGTAAGTGCTCATATGGTAGAGACTAGAGCATACAACAATATCTTTGCCATTGTATGATATAGAAGACCGTACGCCATATCTAGAGACCAGATCGTATGAAAATATTCTTTCCACCGCATGGCATAGAAGACCATACACCATATATTGTAACCATTCGGTAGAGTGTGTAGTCATCTCTACTAACCGTATGGCCAGTCTCGACGTGGGGCCATTACAAACAACTTGAAAGAAAAGTGATAGCATGAGAATACTAGGAAAGAGTGGTTAAAAATGAAGGAAAATCAATCTCTATTCATAGAGATGAAATCCAAAATGCAGAAATGGCAATAAGATGTGCAAATGGAAAAATGCCACAATTGGAGACTGAAATTGGAAAAGTGCCATATTAATTATGAAAAATTGTAAGAGATCAAATTGGGAAAATTAGTGTAGAGAAGGGAAGGTAAATTTGTCATAAAGTATGACAAATTATGACAAAGGAAAAGAAGAAAGTGTCATAAACTATGACAACTATGAGAAATGAAGGCTAATTAGTAGGAGGGAATTTTGATTTTTAAAACACATTTCTTCCCACAAAAATGGAAATTAGAAATTTAAGAATTTAGGAATTTAGGAAATAGCTGATTCAAAAAGGTAAGCAATTAATTAATTTGAAATTAATTAACTGTGGGAGGCATAGGAAAGGGAGAATTAGCTTGATTAAATAATTAGGATAGGAATAAACTATGGGTTATTTATCCCAAGAGGATAAATTAGTGGATCATTGATCGAATTGATGATGACATTGATGTGATATTGACTTGGTTTTGATGATTTTGATGAGGATTAGGAAAAAAATCTGATGGTTTCAAAATGGTTTAGGAAATGGCAAGGCATAGATGATCTTTGACAATGCCTTAGATTGATTAAAAAAATGATTGATGATGATGACCTTAAATAGCATCGATGAACTTTGACAATGCTATTAAATTGACTTGGACCAATTTATGATGATGAGGCATCAATGGAATTTGAAAATGTGCTCAAATTGATTGGTTTGAAACTGGTTGATAAGGTTAATTTGAAACAACATTGATGAACTTTGATAATGCCATTAAATGAACTAATAATTATTAGACATCGATGAAATTTGATAATGCGTTAAAAAATGATGAGATGAGGCATCGATGAACTTCGACAATGCCTTTGATAATGATGACATGATTTGATAAGGTTCAAACTGATTTGATAAGGTTGATGATGAATTGAATTGATGATGATTAGATTAACAGGAATTGATAGGATTGGACTGATTTGAAAGTTATGTAATTAGGCATTGATGAGCTTTGACAATGCCCTGGAATGATTTGAAAGAGGTTTGATTGGATTGAAATAATCTTGGATTGATAAGGAATGAATTAAGACTGACTCGGATTGATAATTTGAAATGGTTTGAAAATTATGATGATTTCATGAACTTTGACAATGCCTTGGATTGATAATGATGAGGCATCGATGAACTTTGACAATGCCCAAGGATTGATTTTGAAATAGATTGATCAGGTTTGAAATGATTGAAACAATTTGAAAATGATGAGGCATCGATGAACTTTGATAATGCCTTGGATTGATTTGAAAATGGTCAATTCGGACAAGGTGACACGATTATGAGATAAATGTTAGTAATTGATGACGTGGAAGAATGACACAATATTAGTGAATAGAAGATGTGTTGAAAAAGCGGGCACATAGGCGTTGGACCATTTTTTAGTATCTACATTTTGCCCCTCTTTGATACAATGAAATTATGAGCATTGTATAAAAGAAAAATTAAAAGATCATGCCCCAGTGAATTGACAGAATGGAGGTAGGATGCCCCCTCAAAAAATTGGGCAGAAATTGATAGCACCATTTTTCGAAAAGAAAATTATTACAAAAGTTTGATAGAATAAGTGTTAGTAAAAAGCATAAATTAGACAGAGAAGAGTTAGTATTGATGAAACTTGCTTTCCTAAGTGCACTTTATGTCAAAGGGAGTTTTATTTTGATATTACAAAATAGATGCAATGCATCGTGGCACAACAACCCAGAGTGATAATGTAATCCATTTTCATAAAAACAAACATAATTGCAGACAAAGAATGTTTCCATCCATCCTGAAGCATATAACATATGTGCCCTAGAACTTATTGAAAATACCACACAAATAGAGGACAAATACAAAATAAATGACCATGAACCATCCCGACCACTCTCATCACTCAATGATAACCCGGAGTAGCATATCAACATAGCCAAAGATAAATCAATAAAAGATAAGACTCGTTAACCAAGTCAACAACCATTATGCTCATGATGTCAAAGTTGATAGTTTGTTTGACAATGATAATTTTTAGGAATGAAGTACCCCGTCTAAGACTAATGTCGTCTGGTTTTGAGTATACGACACCCTCTATGACAAAATGGCAAGTTTGATAAAAGACAAATTGATGTTGATTGATTGATAGGACAAGTTTGATTTGACTAATTGTTGGCGTGGTTAGATAGTTTGTCTATTAATGCACGATTTTGTTAAGTGCAATGTTTGACAAGTCTTCAGATTATGTCTGCTTTGATGTTTGTCTTGTTGCAAAGGACAACTTATTGAAAACAACAAGCTATTATATACATGATGAGGAAATAAAATGAGTGTCATAAAATGGCATTTATTGCTTTGGATTTTTTTTTATGATTTTTCAACTTTTAGGATTTCAAAATATTTAATTATTTTGTACTTTTCTCATGACATTTTACAACTTTTTAAGGACTTTTAGGATTTTTTGTGCTTTTTAATGATTATTTTGGGGCTTTTTATGCTTTTAGGGATTTTTTCTGGATCATATATGATTTTTTTGAATTTTTTTAAGGACATTATATGATTATTTTTTTTAAATTTCTAAGGCATTAATATTTACATGAGCAAGATGTACTGAATTTTCCCCAGTGTCTAGCAAGGTATGGACATTATGGAAGGACAAGTGGATTGGTAAACGGATGAAGGCCAAGTGTCTCTTATTAATGCGTTGAAGTTGTTTGGGTTCCAAGGAATATCTAATAAATGGGATAACATATTTTTTCCAAGCTGAGGGATTGGTCAGGACAATGATAGGGTAATGAAATGATGCACTAAATGGCATGCAATGCATAGGAATGGACATGTCAAGAGGTTTTTTTGAAAACATGTTTTTCATTTAATGTGTTTATTTTATATCAATACCAAGAGAGGGACTTGAATAGGATAACAACTAGATAGGATATTAATAGGTAATGCAATATATAGATAGGAAAAGAGAGATCAAGCAGGGACAAGGGTAATGGATATGGTTTGAAGGGGATATGGATTAAAATTTGTGATAAGATTCGAAATATGGACCAAAGTTTGTGATAAGATAGGTGATATGGACCAAAGGTATATGGATAAGGTAAGGCAATATGGACCAAAGGGATGTGGAAAATGTAAAGTAGATAGGATAGGAGATATGAGGGGCGTGCATAGGATAATTGAGGAAATGATAGGGTAATGGAAGATAATGATAGAGGTATGATATGATAGGAAAATATAGATGAAACCTTCCCCCAAGTATGGAACACAAGAAGTTCATAGAATTACACATGATGCATGTTTGCCAAGTTTTCATCATGGTACTTTCCCAAAGCGCGTGTCTGTCAAGTTTTCACTATTGGACAAAATTATTTCTCTTTATTCTTTTTGTGTTACCAAGATGCTTGCTTTCTAGGTTTTCATCAAGGAAACTTCTTTTTTTTTCAATGTTTTTTTGACTTTTTTACATTTTGGAAGATAATGGACACATGACATGACATGGAAAAAGGACTCAAGCTCCTTTCTTTTTGATTAGTGCTCTTGAAAGATACAAAATAACATACCATGACTATGATAGTATACTCAAAGATGTTGGTAGGGTGATGAAATAGGGAGATGACATGGGTAATTGGATGGAATAGGATAAGGGTTTAGACAAAGGATTGGATAGGATAGATAAAGGGATGAAAAATAGGTTTTGAATAATAAAGGGAGTGTAGGAAGGATTTCTTTTGAATGGATGGAAATATGGCCAATAACAACATTGACACACACCTTGAGGGGTGATGGATTGATGGAGGAAAAGGAGATTTTGGATATGAAAGAGGCTTGATTGAGGAATGGATATGGATTTTGGGACATAAGAACGCAAAATGGATTTGGAAAGCGAGAGGAATTTATATGGAAGAATAGATAATTTGGAACTTTTATTTTTCTTTAGGACTCTGTGCTTCAAGAAGCTTCTTAGGAATCCACATGACTTTTGATTTTTCATTTTTTGCGGGTCCTTGGAACGTAATTTATGGAAGCCTTTTGGATGGATGGAAGGTTATCATAGATGTGTTCCTTTGTTGACTTTCATTTGGGAAAGGGTAAGTAGATTGAGAACTAGTGGACGAAGGAATATATGGACCTAAGATGGATGGAAGGGATGAAGGGGGAGGGACATGTTTTTATTTGGATTTTGAAGGGATACCAACATTTTGAGAATGAGCTTTGTAATTGAGGTTATGACCTTTATACTTATGTTTAAAAAGAAAGGGTTTTAATATATTTTGTTCATGGAGGTTTAACCCTTTGAATTTATAATGCTTTCTTTGACCAGTGGGATACTTGCTACAAGATGTGAGTTCGTTATTAGGTAGATATGATATGGAAGGACTCATAGGATCATGAAGTGAACCAAACTATATGGAAGAAGAGGAACTCGTTTCACTTGTATGGGGTTCATTAACAACTTGCATAAATGTTTTACAATCATGAGGGAGATAACAAGGAACAATTGGATCCTGCAATGGAATAGGAGAAATTACAGGATCCTCTGGTGGGATAGGATCTTGTGGGAGATCTAGAGGATCAAAACAAGGAAATACATGGGTGGAAGGATCTCGAGGAGGATCTGGAGGGATGATGGAATATTTTTGAGCATCTGGAGGTATGATGTGATCTTGTGAAGAACATGAAATTAAAGGGACACTTTGATCTTGACTTGGAATGGGATCATGAGAAGAAATGGAAGGGAGGTCATGATCTTTCTTAGGAAGTGGAAGGTCAATGGGACTTGGAAGGACATTTTGGTCTTGATATGGAAGGGGATCATCTTGGATGGGAGATCTAGGGATAACGATGTTGTCCTCAAATTTGAATTCTCAAAATTGAGACAACCCAAGGGAAAATTTAATCAAAATTTTTATTAATTATGGATTTAAAGGTTTATTTTCCGTATTTTGTCTTAATCCCTTTTTCTTTTATTTTTGGTAAGTTTTATTATTATATTATATAAAATGTTATGTATAATTAAAAATGCAATGAGATTTTAAATTAAAACTTATCACCGCATGATTATTTGTATATAATGCTTTGCATAATATATTATTTTATTTCCCAAATGCATAATGTCCCGTTCGATATGCAAAAGCTTCTCCAAAATACATCATATTTCTTTAAAAACCTGCAGTTTCTTTTAAACATGTATGGCGGTGAATTTTTAACTGATTACATATATTTTAAAAAAAGGACTTATGTTATATGTTTTGTTTGTGGAGTCTTCAAGTGCTTCTTCTTGGACGGCTTACATATAACTCAGGCTTATAACATATGCGAAGACATATGTAAAAGTCTTTTAAAAAAATAAAAACGTAATTCCTCTTTGCAAACCGTGGCTTAGCTTTATGAAGTATGGCGTCAATTTTTATTAGTCTTTGCATATCGGTTTCTATAAAAACGTTTTTCTCTGCCCATAGCATGTAGCGTCAATCATTGTTGGCACCATATGTTTCATGATTTCATGTGAAAACATGTGCTACAGGTTATTTGAAATCCGTTTCACAAGCTCACAGTTTCATTAAGATATCAAATGCAGGGCATAGTTTTTATATGCATGTGCATATCACTACAAGTGATGAAATGTATGTGCATTTCCCTTTCTAAAAACCTGTGGCTTTATATCGTATGCAGGGATTCATTTTCATAGTTAAATACATATTGCTTGAATGCATATGTATTTGCTTGTTTAAAAATCTGTTTTGGGTAAAGGATATTGCTCCAGCACATGCAACGTTTATATTGAAGCCCGTCTAAAGGAAGACTGCAAACATATTTGTAAGCCTTTTTTCACTTTTTCGAAGGCAAGTTAGCCTTCTATGAGTGTCGTGTCTGGATTTCATTACATATTGGTTTACAATCTCAAGCAAGAACTGCATTTTAAAAGGTTGAATCAGTCTTTCAATTGCTGCTTTCTTGGATTTTAGCCCTCAAGCTTCAACACTTGTCAGGGATTCAACGAGGATTAAGTTTTGGTTGGAAGATTTGATCCATCTCTCTTTCTATAAAAGATTTTTCCTAGATCTGAAGTCATCATGATACCAAAGAACTTTTTTTTGTCTCATTTGACTTGGAATTGAAGATTAGAAGTGTTCAACATCAAACAAAACTCTTCTTTCTCCAAGAGGTTACATAAAGCATTTTTCATGCCCACGATTTTCCATATATCTTGGCATCATTCTTGGTACTTCAACGAGAATTTTTTCAAGGAGAAGGTAAAGCTACAACAGGAAAAATGTTCAAAGATCAGCATACACCAAATTATTACCTTGGGGTAGTGGTATAGAAGCTGGATTGAAGGCTTGCATTGAATGTCATAATATCAATCTCATAAAATCTAGCAGTGCGATGTTTGCATATTCGGAGAATTGACTTGTGGTTGGAGACACTATTTCATCATTAAAAATATGGCGAATAGAGATCATGTAGAGGATTAAGATAGCAAGAAGAGATGAAGAGGCGGCTCCATATGTTTTAGAAGCAAAGCAAAAACTATATCTTTGGTGGCATCTCTAGTATTCTATCAACTGGTTATATTAAAGGCATTGGAAGTTGTACATCAGAGATTAGATAGTGTCAATACATATTACAAACTTTTGAACATGCCATTTAAGGTACTACATGCATTTATGTGATTCACCAAAGATTCATGTCTCATGTAGATGTATATGTAATAGTATAAGAAAGATTGCGTTTACAAAATACAAAGAGGTAACATGATTACTATTACTAAGGGCTGATGACATAATTGTAAAGTGCTCAACAATGTTTAAAGATAGTGAGGAGGTCAAAGTAGCAATTATAAGTGTTACAACAGTAGCTTGGATCATAAAGATGCTAAATTTTGAAGGAAATTCTACTTAGAAAGAAGTAGCAAGTACTTGTTTGGGCTCATGCAAGCTATGATTCAAACAACTATCTCTCTAAATCATATCTAGCTTAAGGGAAGGTTGTTTATAACAATGATTATCATTGTTTTAAACAACAAAAATAACAATGCTTTTAAAAGCAACGTATGAATGGTCAATAGAATGAAAGGCTATGACAATGGTGAGAGTTTTTTGAGGAGTTTTTAAATTCTTCAATACCCATGATTTACGTTTTTTCTTTTTAGGAACACATTGTAAGTTGTGTAAAGAAAATTGCACAAAGTTCTTCCCCTCGCATGTAAGTTGTGATGTAATATGTTCCCCTTGGATTTTGCAAATCCATTTTACAAGAAGCATGTGATCTTCCCAACATAAGTCTCTTCTCAAAGGTTGTAGTTGATCTTCCCAAATTCAGCTGCAGTCATGAGTGCTTTTAAAGAAAAATCACTTCGAAATGGGTTGAGACCCGTTTACAAATGCATGTTCTTCCTCTCAAAGTATGGCAGGTGTAACTGCAAGAAAGTTCTCACAAAATTATGTTCTAGTGGAAAGTTCTTCCCCTTTATATGCAAACTATAACAAGGTTTTTCTTCCCTTCAAGTGTTGAAAGTTCATGTTTCAAATATGTGGTATAGCTAAAGATCTTCCCAAATTTGGTTCTTCCCATAGCACACATGTTCTTCCCAATATGCACTATGGATTGAAAAACCCACCTCTTTCATAATGTCCAATATACAAAACCATAAAAAAAGCCCACCTTTTTGTGTCCTTTTATGACCTCAAACAAATGAAGGTTCGTGTTGCAAGAAGCAAAGTACTCCCCATACGCTTGCAAAGAAAAGAGATCTTCCCCAAAAATGGCATGTGGTGTTCATCCCAACATGTGATTAAGTTTCAAAACCTGGATTACAATTTCTGAGGTTGCAGAAGCATATGAAGCAGGAACAACCATATGATGGAGCAGAGAAAGGGATGGAAGATGCAATGATGATTGGCATGGAATGCTTTCAAAACTGAAACAGAGAGACACAAAGATGTTATTCCTAGCAATCACCACTATGATGCAGAGCAATCAAAGATATGATTTCATATTCTGGTTCGAGATGTTTTCACCAAACCAAAACACATCAGGGATCCAGTAGTGACATGAAGATCGATAGAGGATGATGCAAATAGATGTCGTGTCTTGTCAGACACTTAGATGCTTTCATTATGCATTTTGTAAAAGTGTAGAATCTTTGATAGACAACATGATAATATGTAAAGTAGTCTCATGTAATCATGTTGCAAGAACATTAGGTCCTGCAACATTGAATAAGTCAAAGTTAGTTAGTTGTAGATAAGCTTTGAATAGGTCAAAGTTAGTTAGGGATAAGGATTGAATAAATCAAAGTGGTTAAGGGTTTCCCCTTTCTTCTCCAATTTTCTCTCTTCTCGTTTCCTATATAAGGAGGGGGGTTCATTGTAAATAATCATCTATTGTTGTGTGCAAGAAAACTATAGCCAATTCTCTTGTATTATGAAAACTTTGAGTTTCATTGTGCAATATTGAGCATTTGAATAAAGGAACACGAATTGAAAAACTTTGTGTTGTTGGTTTTGAAAATTAACGAGTGTGTTATTATGTCGCATTGGTTAATCCTTTCTCAAAATTAATAGTTATCTTGCATGTATCATTTGAATGCTTTAATTCAAGTTGTCTGAAGACTTTGAGCTTCAGGGAATTAGGATTACTATAGACAATAGTG